>APFE031696341.1:6395-42827 GCA_000404065.3 Pinus taeda | reverse complement strand
ATGCTCTCACATTGTTTATTTTTTGTGTTTTAGAATTTGTATGTAGGTAATTTCTGTATGAGGTTAAAACCTACAGAATATACCCCACTTGAGTTCTCATGGTGTTTTCTATTAGGACTATTCTTATTTGGGATTCCTACTCCTCAAAGAATATCGGTCCTCTATGATCACTTTTCTCTTGGATGCCCTATCCCTTTGTCAAAGAGTATTGAATGCAAAATTATTACCAAATCCTCCATTATGTCTTCCTAGGTGAAGAAAAAAATGATTTGTCTATCTCCCCATCTCAAAGAGCGAGGACATATTCCAAAAAAGGAATGTACTCATTCCTACAAAAGAAATGTACCTATGCTCCTGCTTGTCGTAGGAATTTTCAAGTTTCTTCCAAGAAAGAAAATTCTTTGTAGGCTCCCTCTTAACTAGGGACCTACAATGACTTCTTAGGTGGAGATGATGGTACAACCAGTTGCTTTAAGGAATCCTTTTCTTTCGATGTCATAAATATCTTTTTGTTGGAATTATGGTACAGGTGTTGTCCTTGATGGCAACCCACTCATAGGTCAATTCAAAATGGATAAAGGGAAACCGACTTTGTAGCAAGTCAATTTAGAAGTAACAGGGTAATGGTACAGAAGAATAGGATGATGGAACAATGGACTTTAGATCAGAATCAAGAAGGCTAAGAAAAATGATGTTTTAATTTAGTTAAGTTGTATACATATGTTCACCTTGTCCAAGTAGTGTATGCAAGTGTGTTCACAGAACAAAAAGAGCGTATACATATGCACACACTTTCACAGAGGGAAAATCACGTATGGAATGGAAAATTAAACCTAGAAGAATACCAAGGGTCAATACCATGGTATTAACCCACAATGTTGAGCAACGTAATGGATATTTGATCTTGTCCAAGAATACCACAGGTTCTAATTGTTGTTTTGGTCCGAGATATTGAGAAATACTAAAACTATATAAGGAGAAGAAGATCAAAGGAACATGTGCAAGTGAAAAGGGTCATTTAGGAATACTTCTATCTGAAGTATATTTTATGTTTTTATGATAAAAATAGTATATTTTTTCAAGAATTCAATAATCCATAAAATCACACCGTAAAGAAATACAAAATTTAATATTTTATAAGTAATATTAGAGAAAGTTAATTATTTGATAAATTCATTTTCTTTTACAATTTTAAAATGTCATAAATTTTAAATTATGAAAATTGTTGATTTTAGTTTAAAAATGCATTAAGTTTTTTTTTTTCTATATCCAACTATAATTAAATTTTATAATATTGATTATTTTGTATATGAAATTTCTTCATCCAAAAGTAATTCATATATATACTAATTATATATATAATAATTATATGAAACATAATAATGTACTCCTTTGGAATTGTAAATTGAAAGTTAAGGAAGGTTATTTAAAATTTCTTTAGGTTCTTTAATGAGATATTTATGCCCAAAGAAGGGTTGGATAAACATTCCCTGATATACACCTCTATGCAATAACTATGGTTGTAGTCTCCACTGCAAACATCATGATGCAAATACCATCTTCCAAGACCTTGTTTTTGACAATATTATGCTAGAGGAAGTTCCATTGACCCTTTCTCATGTTCTCTTATATGAGAATCGTTGGGATTAAGAGATGAATGCTTAAAACTTCCTTAAATGATATTTTTATATTCAAGGAAGGGTTGGTTGACCATTCCCTCATATACACCTCTATGCTGTAACTATGTTGAAAGTTTTACTCCTTCCTAGAATTTGGTAGATTAAGATTTACTAAGGCTTATTTAAAATAGAAATATAGTTACAAATATGAAAAAATTAATTTTAAATTATGAAAATTATTATTTTTAATTTAGAAATGTATTTAGCGTTTTTCCTTATCCAAATATAATTAAATTTTATAATGTTGATTATTTCTTTATATGAAAGTTCTTTTATTCAAAATAATTGTTATTATTTTTAAGTAATTATATATATTTATATATATATATAATTTTAAAATTGTAATCTCTTTTGGAATTTGGTAGATTGAAAGTTAAAAGGGTTATTTAAGACTTATTTGGGTTCCTTAAATGATATTTTTATATTCAAGGAAGCCTTGACTGACCATTCCCTCAGATTCACCTCTATGTAAGAGCTATAATTTATGGGTTTCATGACAAACATCATAATGCAAATACCATCTTTCAGGACCCTTGTTTGTGCTCCACCTACAAGAGAATGCTATGCTAGAGGAAGATCCATTGACCCTTTCTCTTGATCCCCTATATAAAAATCCTTAGGCTTAAGAAAGGATTTAAAACTTCCCTTAATGTTATTTTTATGTTCAAGGAAGGGTTGGTTGACATTCCCTCATATAAATCTCTATGTAGTAACTGTGTTGATAGTTTTAGTCCTTCTTGAAATTTGGTAGATTGAGAGTTACTAAGGGTTATTTTAGATTGAAATGTATTTATCTTGTTTTCTTATCCAAATATAAATAAATTTTATAATGTTGAATATTTATTTATATCCAAGTTCATTTATTCAAAACAATTCTCAGTATATATAATATATATATATATATATAATATATATATATATACAATTATAATTTTAATCCCTCTTGGAATTTGGTAGATTGAAAGTTAGAAGGGTTATTTAAGTCTTCTTTAGGTTCCTTAAATGAGATTTGTATGGTCAAGGAATGCTTGAGTGACCATTCCCTCATATTCACCTCTATGCAATAACTATCATTTGTGGGCTCCACTGCAAACATCATGATGCAAATACCATATTTTAGGATCCTTGTTTGTGCTCCACCTACATGAGAATGTCATGCTAGAGGAAGATCAATTGACCCTTTCTCATGATCCCCTATATGATAATCCTTGGGCTTAAGATAGGATTGATTAAAACTTCCTCCCCCTTGCGCTAAGAAATCTATTTGGAAACACTTAGGGTGATTTCTCTTCCTTGATAGTTGTGTGTCATACTATATGAACTTCTTCTTCTTGCTCTTATTATGTTTTGTTTCATCAAACAATTACCAAAACCATAAAACAATGAACACAAGTTGTAGCCTCTCATCTATGGGAAAACCGAGTCAAAATTCTTCTCTTCTTATATAAATATCTTCAAATGAGAAACACAAGACCAAAATACCTAGAACAAGACTAAAATCCCTAGACCAAGACCTCCTCCAAGTACCATGTTATCTCTTCAACAAAAGCTCTCCCAACTATTTAAAGCCAAAAAAAATCAACAAGGCTCAAACGCTTCTAGAACTACTAAAAACTCAAAATTCTGGCCCTCAACATCTAAATTTTTGTCCTATAGTAGGTCTACATCTTCAACCCCCTCCATCATCTCAAATTTCACATGTGTGAGTGGAAATAGTATAGAAACTAGGTCAAAACATTGATTTTCCTTCCTCGTTGCTTCAACTTCTCTCCCCATTGGCTTTCTTGTCTTCTTTCTTGAATTTTACACTCCTCTTTTGTAGATCGAACTTGTTGTATAAGGGTTTCTAATGAGGTCAAAATCATATTGTATTTTTACCCTTTTCAAGGGCTTAAGTAGCCTCTTCTAGGTTGAATTAGACTGGTAGGGCCGACTTGGTCTTAGAGGTCAATATTGATAATTTTGAATCAAAAATAATTCTTCTTTCTTGTTAAAAAATACCCAATAGGATCTTATACATAGGAAAAAGACTCCCTTGACTCATTACACATCTCTTACTGACTTGAAAAACATTAGGAGCATGAAATCCATGCTTGAAAAGTAATAATTTTCTTTCTTCCTTTGATAGATACATAAGATATATGTAATGACATGACTACAATGAAAATTATGAAGACCAAATATAGTTACATTTTCAACACCCCGCCTACTTGAATGGAAATACTATGCTAGTGGAGAGGTTGAATAATCCTTGATTTATATCCCCTAGATAATATTGTTATTTTTGAGAAATACAAACTCTTTGTTAGGATTTGTCTATATGTAAAATCTATTCTTCACAAAGGATAGGTTTATCCTTCAATGACATACCTCACAATGTCAATACCATCATTGAGGAAGGATTAATTGAAGCTTTTCCATACTGCCCCTCCTTCAAGCTAATTGGATAGAGAAAGGGTTGAATAACCCTTATTTAGGATCACCCTCCATGCAAATTATTTTTTTGAGGAAGGTTCAACCAACCCCTCCATTGGATACCCATGAATGTCATTGATCAAATTCAACGTTTTTCATGTATATAATTTTTGTTTTCGATATTGTATGAGGGCGTGAGGGTTAAATGCACTGAGCCATTTTTTGTCTCTTTGGTCTTTGGGATACAGACTGAATGCTCTTATGCATATAACATATGTATATTTTTACATTAATAATAAAAGTTAGATAATTTTCTTTGAAAAAATTAATATAAATCTTTATCTATTTCAATCCCTTATGGTAAGAATTAAGTCTTTATATGTTTATTAAATAATTTTAAACATAAGATTCAAAAATATTATAGTTACAAATATGAATCATCATTATATATGAAGAATTATTTGGATAAATAAAACAAAATATATCAATAATTAACATTATAAAATTTTATTACATTTGGATATAGAAAAAGCTAAATACATTTTAAATTAAAAAAGAAAATTTCATAGTTTAAAATTAAAATTTTCAATTTTCAATTTATGACATTTTAATATTGCAAAATAAAATAAAGTTATGAAATATTTAACCTTCTCTAATATTACTTATAAAGTATTATGATTTTTTATTTCTTTGATTATTGAATTCTTAAAATAGTATCATATTTTCTCATAAAAACATGAAATTTATAACTATTTTATCATCAATTCTTTTCATATAACTACATCATCATCAATATCTTTAAAAAAATTGTCATTACTTGTTAAAAATCATAAAATTTATAATATTCTCATTAAAATTAAAAACTTATTTATTTAATCAAATGAGTAATTACACTTATTACACTTCCTCCAATCCTTTGTATTATTCCTCCAATCCTTTGTAGTATGTATAACTTCCATCTGTGTGTTCAAAAAATCATAAATAGAAAAAACAAATCATCAAAATCAATCAATAAATTTTACTGTTAAGTTAATACACGCATATCATAAATCAAATTGCTCTTTAATTGAAAATATCAAAGAGGAAAACCCATAACTCAATTTATATTAAGTTCTCTGAAGAATTTAAAGTGAATTTATATTAAGTTGACTCTTTTATATCTCTTATATAAATAATATTATGCTTTTTTTGCCCTAAAAAAAATGCAAAGCACAACATAGTACAACATTGTATAGACTTTAATTGAAAATATAAATGAGGCAAACCCATAACTCAATTTATATTAAGTTTTTTGAAGAATTTAAAGTGAAATGAGACATAAATTTAAATGCAAGGCACAACATGGTAATCAACATTGTATAGACGATATAGGCCATTATGAAAAGTTTCTAAGTTTATCAAATTTATAATAATTACAAGATGACGTTGTACCTTATCACATAGCTATTTTTTGCATTAGGGTTCATCTGGAATCCCATTTTGGGTGTAGAAAAAAGTTCCAAACATGGAACGAGCTTATCCTTCGCAAGACTCGAAAGCATGACCATCCTTGAACTCCAATTGGTAGAACCGAAAATAGCCTAATGGATGAGGGTTTTCCCTTTCTTTGGTGACATTTTGTTTACCCTTCAATGGCATTTCAATGCATTTTTTTGGTACATCATCCTTCTTTTGACTTTGGAAAATAAAATTGTATTTAACTCATCAACCTCATTTCCTAAGAGTTTGAGCTGACATTTTCTATAAGTCACATATATGATAAACTATAATGGTTCAACTCATAAAATATTGTAGGATTCCAACTTCAAACCTTGGCAGGCCTTCACTAAATTTTACTGTTGGTGAAACTCTTATTTGAATATTATTCTCTTCTTACTCATAATACCTTTGTGTAATGCTCTTATCTCATAATACCTTTGTGTAATGCTCTTATCTCCTTTAAATTCATTATGCAACAATTGATTGAGGTCTAACTGAGTTGGAAATGGGAGAACCACCATCTATATCACGATGTTCTTGCATCTAACAAAGATTGTGAATCAGGGGAACCCATTATTGGCGGGGACAAAATTCAAATTCAAATTTCAAATGGGAGGGGTTGCATCTCGCTCAGTTCTTTAATGGCATCGAGCGTTTGGAAGGTATGGTTTCCACTCAGTGTTTTAATGGTGTTGTCCGACGAAGACGGTGGGGGCAGCTCATGTTCCTTGTCAGAGGTTGGGAACCATCCAGAGGCATTTTCTGGTCAACAGACAAACATAATCGTCGGGGGCCAACGGGTTAAAATTTAAAATTTAAAATGAAAACTTTAAATCTATTATTTTCTTATGTATATTTTTTGATTTTCCATTTACTGTACTACTACATTTCATTTTTTTGTGCTTAATGTTAGTCGTCATTTTCATGCTTGTATATAGAGATTCATGGCTTCATCTAATGTTTTGCCAACTGTTGTGAGAGCATAAACAACTTATCTTTTATTTTTAAATAGTGATGTACTATAGGTGAATTGTTACATTCAATATAATCCAAAAAGTCATAAATGGCCTTCCTTTGTTGATGAACTGCAAGATTATATCGATCAAAGTTGATGTCTATTCTCTTGAAATTTATCATAAGTCCTACAATTCAGGGATTTTAGAGAGTGTATATGAAAGTGGCTTTATATCACTATGTATATTTTGAAACATAGAGCAAAGAGAGCTTAAACTGATCAGAGAGTACAAGCATTAAAGGAAGAGAGAGTTGATTATGAAATATAATGCATGTTTTTCGCATGATAGATGAGAAAAATCCTTGTTGGATATTTGATGAGACCCAAAACAAGCTAGATTATGTTCTCACTTATGTTCTCACTTTCAACATCAAGAACTTATTTGAGTCCCAACTTTAGGCTCTCGTTTTCAAATATGATATCGCCAATTCCATCCCTCACTTTTATATTCTCATTAGGAAATGAAACATCAAGGTAGGTAGGAAATTCATGAATGTTGTGTCTTTCATTGTAATAATTACTAAGGGAATGGTGACCTAGCAAGACCACAAACTAGAATGTGACTTCAGCAAAAATAATGTTAGAGGACTAGTTTGATAACCTAAGTAGAGCTCAGAACAACATATATCCATTTTTATACATAGGTTTGGTGAGTATAAAATGATCAAGAATCGCTAGAGAGATAGCCCAAAATGGGAAAAAAGGAGTTACATTGAGCGAGATAGAGATCCTAACACGTCAATGTATAGATCTAATCTTGATGTCAAGTTAGTATGGGTAACTCCATAATGTGATGACCCTTCCCTTCATTTCATTTCGAAAAGGTCCCTTTTGTTGGAAAATATAACTCGTATCGATCTTCATAATTAAAGAAAAAATATTATTGAATTTTTTATTTTTTATTTTTGTCTTTTGATCTAGCATGTTCTTCATGGTCATTAGAGTAAAAAAGAGTGAAAGAAAATTGTAAAAAATTCTTGTCAAAGTTGACATTTGTAAAGAAAGGAAAATATTTTTTTATTCTTATAAAATTTGTTGTCAAACCTCCAAGTTGACCCTCCTTCTATAATGTCAACCTACCTTACAATCCCAGGTAGCTATATAAAGAGGTAACTTCGACCTCCAAGGGAAGTAGATGACATGATGAAATAAGTGTGAGTTATGTGATGAGAGAGAAATATATATTAAGAACTTAGCTAGAGATAGATGCGATGTTGGAATTAGCATAAAGTGTCGCGGAAGTTAAAAAGAAATGTTTTGGCTAAAAAGGAAAAAACCTCAAACACCATAAAGTCGGACGCCACTTTAGGGGAAAATCCCACATGGAAAGAAGGAATAAAATGCCTATTGAGGATCAATGAGGTTGAGGTTGTTGATATCTTGGAAGGAGTGAATCTCCTCGTGGGGGAGAGCTCAAGGAGATCAGTTCTATGGTTGGGAAGGGAACAATGCTCCATTCTCAAGTGTATTAGGACTGCAATTTTTCTGGTTAGGTTATGATTTAAATTGATTTAAGCATTCAAGGTTAGTGTTGATTGTATAGTTTGTTATTTACTTCGAGAATAACATGCAAATAAAGCATAAATTATATATATATGGGCCTGGTGTTCAATTATTGGTGAAACGATAGTAAGGGATTACTATAACACTATAGGAAATCGTAAAAATGTTTATTTCTATAAATTTCACTTACAATGTACTTTTAAAGAGATAAAATTGTTATGCAATACTAAAGTGGAACAATGCTTATTTTCTAGAGAATTTTCTGTAATATGTGTTATTAAATCAACAATGTAAAATAGAAATTTTCTACTACATTAACTAAGGAATAGTGAGCAGGTATATTTATATCAAAGAGATATTGCCAAGCTAAACACCAGAGAGGAGTAGTGTATGCGTTTAAGTCATATAAAGGAAAGAGTCATACATAACCTTGTACATGAGCAGTCAACAAAGTGTGATCGACTTAGTATTCCAAGTGAATACTCGAGACAAAGGAAAATATAAATGAAATAATAGAACAAAAATGAAAAACTATTAACTCCAAGTATCAGTCCAGAGAACAAGTATATTTTCCTTGAACTCCAATCTCAACTGGGTCTTTCCCAGATCTGACATGCATGAGTTATTTATGAGTGAATCTTGAGTTTACTATTTGATCACTTCAAGAAACACCACATTGCACTTCATGCAACACCATAGTACACTTCAGGAAGAACCAAACTGCACTTCAGGCATCACCACACTCGACTACATGAAACACCACATTACTAGACCTCCCACTAGTTCCTCCATTAGTTGGAACTAGTTTGGTTGGATTTAACTCAATTAAACTGAATTAATTAATTACAACTCAAAATAAACTCAACCAGGGCTCCTATAATGTAGGAGTCACTCTACATGACTCTAGTTAGATCCTCAACACAAATTAACTAAGCCACCTATGTCAAATTAACTTAGTTAACTAATACAAGTTGTGATGAGCTGTGGGATTATAATTTTATTCCCAATTTAATTCAAGGACAAAAATAAATTAAGATTTTCTTGTTGCATTTTTAATAGAGGCTTTGTATAACCTTGAGTGATTTTGACATCTTATATGCTTTTAACGAAAAATACAAAATTGAAACAACTTGATATTAAAAATGAGTTTGTATTCTCAATTTTGTCATGCATAGAGATCCCATAGAATATAATCCTTATAGCCAAAAGAAGTTAGTCTTTGATAGAAATAAGAAAGATCTCTTTCTAAATGAATTAAAAAATAAATTGCTTCATTTATCTAGTATAGACAACATAGAAAATCTCTATCATAATTTTACTACAACCCTCTCATATTCTATTAACAAGTTCTCAATTGAACTTTTAAGTAATAAAAGAAATAGCAAAACCAACCCATGGTATGATAAAGATTGTAGAAGTGCGAGGACAACAATTAAGGAAGTTGTTTACGAATCTCTTAAAATTGGCAAGAGAAAAATATACAAAGCCCTAACTAAAAGGAAAAAAGGCAGTATATTCGTGAAATACAAGAGAATCTCTTACAACTCTCTAAGGTAGATCCTAACAAATTCTGGAGGAAGATTCTAACTAGGAAAACTAAAGATAATAATAAAATTGTTTTACACGACTGGAATTCCTATCTTAAAACGCTTTATGAATCTCCAAATTTCATGGATAACTTTGAAACCCTGCTCACAAGGAAAGAAGTTTTCTCATTAGAATACATTGATTTTGCGGTTAATCGCTTGGCTAATGGGAAAGCTAAGGAAATTGAAAGTTAACAGGCAGAAATCTAAAAAATTGGAGGTCCTGTCCTCATCCCCCACATTCATAAGCTTTTCAATCAAGTGGTCAAGCAAGGGTTCCCTAAACCATGGATTCAAAGCCTCATTATCCCTATTTTTAAAAGTGGGGATACAAATAACCCCTCTAATTATTGGACAATTATGATCAACCCTCTGTTAGACAAGTTATATGGTATTATTTTGGAAAGGAAGTTGAGCATATGGCTTGAAAGTGAAGGTAAGAAGGATAAAGGCCAAGCGGGTTTTAGAAAGCAGCACTGAACAACAGACCACCTCGTTACGCTTAGGATCATTGTGGAGGAATGCTGCAATGATAAATCCAGTCTCCTTTGTTGCTCTGTGGACTTTGGAAAGGCTTTCAATATGGTTCCTACAAACAACCTTTGGAACAGATTAGAATAGCTAAAAATTCCTTTTGAGTTGAGAGCTGCCGCTATAAGTTTCCAAGTTAAAGAGCAATGAGAAGTGGTTGAAAGATATTAAGTGTAATATCAGAGTTAAACAAGGTTGTTGCCTCTCCGCTACCCTGTTTGGCATTTACATCGACAAGATAGAAGGTTGTTTAGAGGAAGCAGGATGCGCTGGCATGATCTTAGCTAGGATAGTCATCATCCTTCTTCTCTACGCTGACAATATTGTTCTTCTCTCAAGGTGCCCATCTAATCTTGATAAGCTACTTATACTTCTTAAGGATTTCTGCTGTACCATGGGTATGATTGTTAACACTGACCAAACAAAAGTGCACTACAGCATCTGCTGTCGACACAGATGCTGGGAAGACCTCTCTTCTCGCCGCGCATGGAAGAAAGTTGCAGAAAACATGCCCTATCAGTGGTTTAAGGGAAGAAGAATCAGAATATCAATGAAAGGGAATTTTTTCTACAACTTTCTTCCATGCATGGTGAGAAGAAATGTCTTTCCACCATCTCCTGACATGCCTTCGCGACCAGAGTAGGTCAGCCTTATTGCAAACGGTCACGAGGTAGTGTGTCCACAGCAGATGCTGTAGATTTGCCAAACTAAAAAAGTCCCCCGCTAGGTACTTGCTCTGAGAAAGCCAACAATTTGTTCAGCTTCCCAATGAATTATTTCACAGTGGCCTCATGGGGGACCAAAAATGAAACTGGCATACATCCCGGTTTGTTAGAACATTAATCACGAATGCGGCAAACGGCGCTGCACACTGTTTAATGTGAGTCGACAGGTTTAATGTGAGTCTGCAGGAGTTGGCAAGACACATTCAAGTAGGCGGAGATCATTATTGATTCTCCTGTATGTATCTGTAAATAATGATATTTAGTAGTGAAATAATAAGCTTTTGTGAAGAGTCTTCATTTTTCTGTCCTAGTATCGGAGCTCAAGTGAGCTGCTTGGAGGAGGCCGAGGACGTGAGTGGCAGTGGCGAGGTCCCGTGCTTGTGCAATTTGTATAAGCCTGGGTTGTGCGGGCTCAGTGGTGTCAAGAGTTGGAGTCTGCGTGAAAGAGTGATAGAGCGAAGAACATTTACGAGACTTGTGATCTATTATTAGGAGCGTTGATATCCTTTCGTCTAGTTGTGGAAACGTGCTGCCAACCGTTTTGAGCCACACATGTGGAGGAGGCGCAGTGTTGTTGGAACGTGAAGCTGTGGGTGCATTTTACAACTGAATGAGGTCTGGTTTATTATTTTGACTCAATAAACACTAGAAGC
Organism: Pinus taeda; assembly: GCA_000404065.3. Lineage (NCBI taxonomy): Eukaryota > Viridiplantae > Streptophyta > Pinopsida > Pinales > Pinaceae > Pinus > Pinus taeda. The sequence goes on along the minus strand of APFE031696341.1, from coordinate 31,241 downwards.
ATGAAGAACAATTTACTTGAGCATGAACCCATTCCCATTCTTGAAAAAATAAATTATTTTTATTTCTTTTTACTTTTACATAAAATATATAATTACATAAGTACAATGACAATTATGAAGACCAAACCCATTTATAAGTTTTGACAAGATTTGAAGTTGTTATCATATTTTCTACTCATATAAGTGAATCAAATGGAATATAGAATTTTTATTTCTCATAAAATGTATGCAACAAACACGTTGAAGAGGTTTAAAACGATAAAAAACAAGCCTTCTCCAACGCAAACAACAATCGATTTTCTATTAAGTAAGGAATAATGTAGCAATAATGTACATCCAACAGTAAATAAAACATGGTTGGAATTTTAATGAATTTAACCACAATTACAAGTTGTCTAATGTATGCATTGATTTTGGTCTCTAGATTCATGGAGACTCCAAAAGAGAAACATTGGTTAGCAACTAAAATAATTATATGGTATGGTAATAGAACCAAGAGATATGGAATTTTATATACCACAATAAATGAATTTAGGAGGGCTGCATATATAGGCAATGAATGGAAAGGAATATGATATAAATATCACATTACATTATGTTTCTCATTTGTTTTCGAGAGTCACTTCATGGGATTCCAAGAAAGAACCAATTGCTTCTCTTTCCACACCTGAAGGTAAATACTTTGCAGGAACAAGGTAGGTTGTCAAGGAAGCTGGATGAGAAGAATTCTGAACGAATTAAGGCATGAACAAGAAGAAATAATAATATATATTGTGATAAAAAATTTGAAATTTCTTTATCCAAAAGCATAGTATTCCACAAAAAATAGCAAAAATATTGACACAAGGTATCATTTAGTTAGAGAGTTAATCGATGATGGAGATATTATATAAGAACATTGCAAGTTCCAAGAATAATATGCAAACATCTTGACCAAATCATTGACAAATGAAATTGTTATACATTGAAGAGACATTTTGGGCATCATAAATATTAGTCATTATGATTAAGTAGGAGTGATGGAAATAATCCCAAGTGCCACATTCACTCTTCATATCCTTGGCAAACATTTTTTACCATAAAATATCCTATGACATATCTCTTTTAAGGATGAGTTTACGCATATTAAATTGAATTTCACTACAACAATTATCCTTGTATGGATGGGCATGTACAAAACCTGATGAAACTTGTTTTCTTTTCATATTTTCTATTTTTCCATGTGTAAAGTGATATGTATATACTATCTTTTTTAGATCGTGTAAATATAGCTCATGTGGTGTATTCTTTTGGTGTGCGTGAACATAACTCTTAATATCTATGTGAACATAGTTGTAAAATATTTCTTAGTATGTTTGACAACAAAGTTGTAATGAAGGATTTTTGAAGTTGTTAAAAAAAGAGACGTAATCTCTAGTTTTGTAAAACAAATACTCTATTAAATTGAATTAATATAGGCTTTAATTTGAATTTAATTTTATCTCAATCCTACTCTATTTTCATTTTCTTATTTCTGGCTCTTTCATCAATTTTTTCAATATCACTCTCAAGCAGGAAATCTACTTCTCTACAGAGGACAAATTAGGTGCCACATATAGAGCTAGATTCCATTTCTAGTACGGTTTGTGACACCTTTAACACCAATTGATGGTGTTCTAATTCACCCAGATCATTACAATTGTGGAGGTAGCATCAAGTACCACTTAAATTTATATTAAGGAATGTATAACCCCATCTATAAATTCAAGGACTTACATTAGATATCAAGTCATTTTTCATTCCCATGATACGTTATAATGTGATGCAGATATGAGTAGGCAATATTGAAAAACGTTACAGTTAGTTGTCGATACCTTAAGAATACTTATGTAGTGATAAAATCAAGAAAGTGTAAGAATTAATTGGTAATAACTCCTCTACAAATTGGTCCATTTCATGTTGTGAATATTTATTATCCATATCATTATTTTTTGCTATATTTGATAACCTATTATTTTATGAGTGATTTAAATAATCACAAAGAAATTTGAATATGAAACAACAAAATTTTGGAAGTGTTATTAATAGTTCTCGGCATTTTCTACATTTTCTTTTGTTCTTGTTGTTGAAGTAGTTTAAAAATATCAACAACTATTTTTATTTTTTCTCGTTATATCTTACTCTTACTTGCCTCACTTTCCAATGTGTCATGAGGATGTTGAGGGAGTCGAGTTCTATTTATAAGCCCCTGAAATTCTAAATGGGGATTTACTTCACTTAATCCTAATTGAAGTGGTAATTAATGCATAAAATCCCATCATATGTGTTATGTGACAAATAATATTCCCTTATGATCAAATCAAAACACTACACCTAATATTCTAAGTAATGAAACTAAAATATTCACGTTGGCATACTCTTACCTGTCTCACTTTCCAAGGTCTAATGGGCATGCATAGGGATCAACATGTATCATCAAAACCAATAATTCTTGATACAGGGACAACAACTCCATATTCTACAAATTCAATTTCAAGTGACAAATGAAATACAACTTTGGAAAGATTGAGAAGAAAAAAATTAAAAGTTTGAGGTATCTTTATGAGAAAAATTAATGTTAAAGTAGTATAGGTCTGAATTCTCTTGCTACTTTATATTCATATGTAAGTGTTCTACTTAACTTTGAATATGTATATAAGGAGGAAAAATGGATAGCACATTGGATTAAGAAATAGATATTATAGAAAAGAATGATACATGGGAATCAATGAGTCTTCCACAGGGTCAAAAAGTCATAGATGTAAGTTTGGTCTATAAGACCAAAACAAATGTAGAAGGAAAGATGGAAACACATAAATCAAGGCATGTTTTTAAGGGATACAAATAATATCCTAGAGGAGATTACGTTGAGATCCTTTCTCTAGCTGCAAGAAATGGAGTCCATGAGGACAATTTTAGCTATAATTTCCCAACATGAGTGGAAGGTATATCAAATGGATATGAAATAATCCTTCTTGAATGGAGAATTGAAAGAGGAAGTGTATGGAGAGAAGCCACCTAGTTATGAGGTTCATAGGTAAGAAGAGAAAGTGTATCAACTAAGGAAATCTCTTTACAGGTTGAAGGAAGTGCCATGACCACGTATGGCAGGATAGAGTTATAGTTGTTGAAAAATTCGTTTAACAGAAGTGATGGTGAGCCTACCCTCTACATCAAATAAAGTGATCATAGTATTTTAATTTTTTGTTTTATACATATATTATCTATTGTTCACTTGGAGTGATGATCTTCATATTGTTAATTTCAAAGAGTTCATGAAAAATGGGTTTAAATGAGAGATTTGGGGTTCAGGTATTTTTTACGCATAAAGGTGAAAAAAATTGAACATGGCACTATTATTTATCAAACAAGGTATGAAAAATACATATTAAGTAGGTTTCAAAAGAAAAGAAACAAGCCTTATCCACCAAAAATAGCCATGGGTTTGACAATAAGTAAAAACTATTCTAGCAAAAATGTAGATCCAACGACATAAGAAAGGTTGGTTGGAAGGTTTATGCATTTAAGTCCAACTAGATATGATATAATGTATGTATTAACTTCACTTTCTAGATTTATGGAGAATCCAAAGCATGCACACTGGTTAAAAACTAAAAGAATGCTAAGGCATTTTAATGGAACTAACGGATATGACATCTTGTATACCACCACAAATAAATTTAGGATGGTTATATATATAGACCATGACTACGAAAGAATTATAGATGATATAAATAACACATCAAGCTATGTTTTTCATTTGGTTTTGGGGTTCATTTAGTTCACTTATACGAAATATCTTATTATTTCTCTTTCTACAACTGAAGTTGAATATGGAGTTGCAACAGTTGTAGCTTATGAGGAAATTTGGATATGAAGGATGTTGAAAGGTTTGAGGCATGAAAAAGAAGAAAAAACAAAGATATATTTGTGACAACATCTCTACAATTACTTTATCAAAAAATTACTTTCACAAAAGAGGTTAACATATTAAAAAAAGATAGCATTTCATTAGAGAGTTGATCAAGGGTGGCGAGATTATTTTGTAACATTTCAAGAATGAAGAACACTATGAAGACAGCTCCGCAAAATTACCGGGAGACAAAATTTTCATACATCTAAGAGATAGTTTCAAAATCATGAATATCGGTAGTTTTGATCTAGGGGGTGATAGAAATGAACTGAACTATTGAGTTCACCCATCATATCCCTACCAAAATTTGCATACCATAAAATATCTTGTCACAAATATACTTTCTAGCAAGAAATGGTGGATAATAAATTGAAGTTCACTAGCGTAATACTCCTTGTACAAATGGGCATGTACAAAACCCAATGAAACTCATTTCCCTTCCACATTTTGTATTTTTCTATGTGTAAAATTGTTGAGAAATATAGGGCATAAGGAGTTAAAATATTTCTCTTATTGATAATTTCTTGTGATATACTTTTACTTCTTAGCTTATAGTCTTCTATTCATTATATTATTATTTTATTGTTTTCATCAAGACAATTACCAGTATGCACAATAAAAGACAAGAGACATAGTATCTAGGCTTGTCAAACAAGGCCAAAACCTTTCACCTCTTGAGAGAAAAACCTAATCAAAATTATTCTTATAGATCTTCAATTGATGAATACAAAGACCATGAAAAAGACCCTTGACTCTAGTATCCTCCCAAGAAACTTGTAACTAACCTTGATGTTCTACCTCTTCCCAATATCAACTCCCTTCTTGATCTCATACTGATCTCCTCGGCTCCCTCTAAAGAAAATCGTTATTTATCCTTCACACTTCTTCTTTTCGGCTTCCTCTAAGAAATCTTGGTCTCTATGTTTTCACTCACTTCCTCTAGAAAATCTTGGTCTCTATGCTTTCACTGGTATCCTCTAGAGAATCTCGATCTCAATCCCTATCTTGGTCACCCAAAGAATCTCAGTCTCTTAGGTTTACCCTAGATCAAAATCTCCTTAAGAAAGACCTATATTTCTTCTCTTCGACGTCCTTCTATGAGATTCAATACCTGATCACAAGTTCCCTTAATTCAACAATAACTTCTGCTTCGATCTTCTATTGATGCCTTCTGTCCTTATTCTTTTGTACCAAAAGCAAGTACATGAGAAGAATACTTCCTTCACTAACCCCAGAAGAATCCTTCCTTTGCTATCCCTAGCAAAATCCTTCCTTCACGATAACCATAAGAAATCTTGATATCCCTTTTTCACACTTCTACTTTATAGGCCTCTTCTTCTAACTTCTCTTCACCAAATTCTTGTTTAGTTTCTTTAATTTAAGTGAGGTCGAGCGTGGCTACTTATACATATATTCTTATGTTCCTTAGGCAAACATGATCACAGGTAGGAAGGCCAACATCTTCTAGCAAGTTCTTTCCTCATTCTAGGCCAACTTGAAGAGGATAAGTAAGAAGGCATTGGAGGATACTTTACATTGACAAGTTTGACCTTTTACAATGTGTAACATGACTTCATTACATGAGAATGCCTCTCTCATTTTATGATTAGATCACAAATATTTCCCAAAGACTCTCATTGGGAGTCTTGACTTGAAAATAAAATCTCTTGCTCATGAAACCCATGACCAAACCTACTTACACTTTTCAACACTCCCTCTTAACTAGGGAGATATTCGTAATGGTACTTGGACATTCTGAATCTGAATAATTTATCTTAAGAAGAATTTTGATTGGTAACGTATTTGTGTATCATCATATCAACCAGCATTGTCACATAGCAACGCCTTGACTAACAACACTATCTCTCCACAATATCTAAGCTCAATGTTGGCGAGACAAATGATTTATATAATCTTATCATTGTATCTCTAGAATATGTTGGGTTGTGTTATATTCTTTCCACGACTAGCCCACATAGTTAACCGGGGAGTTAGAGCAGGGGCAGAGCCCCCCTTTGTTGCGCCGATTGTGTAGTGGGGGGGGGGGGGGGGGGGCGTCACAGGGGGTTTGATGTGTACCCGTAACCCCGCTTTTGGATGCAATGATTTTCGGTCCATGGTATTGAATGCTTCAGCATGTATAAACATGTATTATAACATTTAAAGGAACATAATGAAAAATCAAGCTGGTAGTCCCAGTTTGGGATCTAGGGGAAAACTATGTGTATATGTGTTCTATGTGTTATCCTCTCACATTGTTTATATTCTGTGTTTTAGACTTCATATGTAGGTAATTTCTGTACGGGGTTAAAACCTATATTTGGTATCAGAGTTGTTTTGGCTTCAAGGGGATGCCTTTGTTGCTGAGGGGTGTTGCTCAGGCCTGTGGTAGACCCTATTCAATGGGAGATTTGTGAGATTGATTTTGGTGGTGAAAGAAGATGGTGAGAAGTGGAAATATAGAGATCGAGAAATTTAATGGTGAGAGTTTTGAGTTGTGGAAACTAAAGATGGAGGATCTCTTGGTGGATAAAGATTAGTGGATCGCATTAGATCTGGGTACTAAACTAATGGGAGTGTCTGATGAAGAATGGAAGAAGTTGGATCGGAAGGCAAAGAGCACAATACGATTATGTGTCTCAGATTCAGTATTGATGAATGTATCAAGGGAAGCTACAACAAAGGCATTGTGGGACAAGTTAGGGACTTTGTACCAATCTAAGTCTTTGGTGAATAAACTGTTCTTGCGGAAAAAGCTGTATAACTTGAGGATGAAAGATGGACACTTGGTGACAGAGCATCTGAAGACATTTAATACTATGGTAAGTCAGTTATCATCTCTTGATATTAAAATTTTAGATGAAGATAAGTGCATCAGTTTGTTGTGTTCTCTACTAGATTCATGGGATAATCTAGTTAGGTAGTAATGCAACTACCTTGCAGTTTGATGAAATAGTCTCAGCCTTGCAGACAAAGGATATGAGATAGAAAAACATGGAGAGCCATAATGGTGATGCCTTGTCTGTACGAGGACGGTTCGAGAACAGAAACAAAAATAAGTCATCGAGTGGGATATCTAAATCTAGAGGGAGATCTAAATCTCCATGAAAACCTGTAAAGGTGGTGTGCTGGAAATGCAGAAAGGAATGACATTTCAAAAGGGACTGTAAATACAAAGCTCTTGATAAGGGGAAGGGATATGATGATGCTCCTTCTACAGAGGCGAAAACCACCTCAGATGAAGGTGGGGATGTGTACTTGTCTTCTTCAAGTACACATGTAGATCATGAGGCATGGTTGATTGAGTCAGGTGCATCCTTTCACTTCACTCCCCTTAGAGAGTGGTTCTGCGAGTATGAGAAATATGATGGTGGTGATGTCTTCTTAGGGGATGATAGGAAGGCTAGAATCATTGGTCACGGAAAAGTAAAGTTGAATTTGCAAAGTGGAAGGGTTAGAACACTTCTGGGTGTTCTGCATATTCCTGCATTAGTTAGAAATCTGATTTCTGTAAGCAAGCTCGATGATGCAAGTGTAAAAGCAGTGTTCGAGAAGGATACCTACAAAATGGTTCGGGGACCACTGGTATTGATGTGGAGAGTTCGAATTGGAACTCTGTACAAGCTCCAAGGTAACACTATTATTGATGGGTTCAACAGTTTTGGGGTTACTGAAAGTGGAGCAAAAAATCTAGTGGTCTCTGGAGAGAAAACCATGTTGTGGCATCAAAGGCTTGGACATATTGGAGAGAAGGGCCTTCAAATACTTCATGGTAAAGGTATGGTAGAAGGTATGAGTAATAGCTCTCTGGATTTTTATTTCCGTGAAAATTGTGGATATAGGAAGTAGAATTGGGTGAGTTTCCCCTCTGGTAGTAAGAGGGCGAAATAGATATTAGAGCTTGTTCACAGTGATGTGTTTGGACCTGTGAAGGTTCCATCACTGGGTAAGTCTATGTACTATGTATCATTTATAGATGACTTCTCAAGGAATACATGGATATATTTCCTTAAGAAGAAATCTGAAGTCTTTGATAGGTTTAAAGAATTTAAGGCTCTGGTGGAAAATCAGCCAGAGAAGAAGATAAAGGTGCTAAGGATAGATAATGGTGGAGAATTTTGCAGCAAGGAATTTGAAGAATTTTGTAAGAAGTGTGGTATAGCACGGAAAAAGACTACTCCATATACACCTCAGCAAAATGGAGTCGCAAAAAGAATTATCAAGATGTTTATGGAAAGGGCAAGAAGCATGCTCAGTGGTGCCGGGTTAGGACAGGAATTCTGGGCAGAGGCGGTGGATACTGTATGTTACCTGGTCAATAGGTCACCTTCATCAGTGTTGGAGGATAAGACTCCACAAGAGGTATGGACTGGTAAGAAACCCTCTCTTTCACATCTGAGGGTATTTAGATGTGATGCATATGTACATGTTCCAAAGGAGAAACAAACCGAGTTGGATAGTAAATCTGAAAAGTGCATCTTTATTGGGTATAAATATGGTTTAAAGGGGTATAATCTTTGGAACCCAGTCACACTGAAGGTTGTGTATAGCCAAGATGTGGTGTTCAGAGAGGTAAAAGATTTTATTAAACTTGAGGTCCAACTAAAGGAACCTGAGAAGATAGAGTTTGAGGTTAAGGAGGAAGAATCTGAATCTATAGCAGAGGATTTATTAGAAGATTAAGAGACACAAACTCTGGGTATGAGAAGATCAGTTCGAGAAAGAAGGCAGCCAGAAAGGTATAGTGCATCTGCTTTCTGTTCAAACTTTGCTTTATCTATTACTCATGATGATCCCAGAACTGTGAAGGAAGCAGTAGATTCAAAGGATGGAAAAATCTAAAAAGAGGCCATGGTTGATGAAATGACATCTTTGCACAAAAATGAGGCTTGGGATCTGGTGGAGTTTCCGCCTAGAAGTAAACCCATTGGCAGTAAATGGGTGTTCGAAAGAAGACAAATGTAGAAGGAAATTTGAAGAATACAAAGCTCAGTTGGTAGCAAAAGGTTATTCCCAGGTGCCGGGAATTGATTTTGGTGATATTTTTTCTCCTGTTGCCAAGGTAACTTCTATTAGATTACTTTTATTTGTTGCTACTGATTTTGATTTTGAGGTAGAACGGATGGATGTGAAGACATCATTTCTTCACGAGGATATAGAAGAGGAGATCTACATGAAGAAACCTGAAGGCTTTGTAGTGAAGGGTAAGAAAGTACTGGTATGCAAGTTAAAGAAGTCTCTATATGGGTTAAGACAGTCACCAAGGATGTGGTATAAAAAATTTGATACATTTATACGAGGACTTGGCTTCACTAGAAGCAAAGCAGATCACTGTGTGTATTTTAAATTAATTAGGGACCGTGTTATTTATTTGGTCTTGTATGTGGATGATATGTTGTTGGTTGGAAATGACAAAGAAATTATTCGAGATTTGAAGACCCAATTGTCCTCCAAATTTGGCATGCAAGATCTTGGTGCTGCAAACTATACTTTGGGCATGGAAATTAAAAGAGATCGTACAAAGAGGAAGCACTATTGAAACCAGAGGAAGTATGCCAAGACAATATTGTAGAGGTTTAATATGCGGGATAGTAAACCGGTGAAGGTTGCTATTCTTGTAGGTGTGAGGTTATCTGCTGAATAGTGTCCCAAGACACAAGAAGAGGAAGAGGACATGTCCCGTGTTCCATATGCAAGTATAGTTAGTAGCTTGATGTATGCAATGGTCTGTACTAGACCAGACATTGCACATGCAGTGGGAGTATTGAGCAGGTTTATGTCAAAACCAGGGAAGGAGCATTGGACAACAGTGAAGCGGGTTTTCAGGTATTTGCATCGCATTAGTGAAAATGGTTTGTGCTACCAAGGAAGACTAGGATTGGATAGAGTGTTGGATATTCGTGGCTTTGTTGATGCAGACTGGGCTGGAGATCTGGATCAAAGAAGATCTACAAGTGAGTATGTGTTTAACCTATTTGGAGGTGCAGTTAGTTGGATGAGTAAGAAACAATTTGTAGTGGCACTATCAACTACAGAGGTAGAATACATGGTAGGCACTCATGAAAGCAAGGAAGCAATTTGGTTGCAGAGATTGTGTTCAAGTATGGGGTTAGTACAAGGATCTATAAGGATAGACTGTGACAACCAAAGTGATTTTTTCTTAGAAAACAACCCTGCTTATCATTCAAAGACAAAGCACATTGATGTTCAATATCACTTTGTGAGGGATATGATAGAAGACAAAAAGGTGTTGATGGTAAAGGTGGACACTTTGAAGAATACTGCAGATGCACTGACAAAATCTGTGAGCTCTGAGAATTTCTCCTGGTGTAGAGAAACAATTGGTGTTTCAGGGTTGGAAAAATGACTAAGCTCTCCTATGGCCCCCTGTGGAAAGAAAACAACAAGTGGGAGAATGATGTGTTGTGTTATATTATTTCCAGGTGGTTAGAGGGGCGGCAGAGCCCCCCCTTTAGACCCTATATTAGGTTGGGCGGACCTAACTATCATTTTCGGTCCATGGTTTTGGATGCGATGGTTTTCAGTCCATGGTATTGGACGCTTCGGCATGTATAAATATGTATTGTAACATTGAAAGGAACATAATGAAAAATCAAGCTGGTAGTCCCGGTTTTGGGATCCAGTGGGAAATCTCTGTGTATATGTGTTTTATGTGTTATGCTCTCGCATTTTTATTTTTCCTGTGAGTTAGAATTCGTATGCAGGTAATTTCTGTACGGGGTTAAAACCTACATTCTACTTCTGAGATAAATGTTGTTTCATCTGATAAATGAAAGTCTCAACAACAACCTAGAAGCAAGAGGAAAAGAAAAGGTAAAAAAAAGAAAAAAAAAAGGTCCCTCTTCATGGGATAAATAAACAAATCAGTCTTCTGATGAGAAACAGAAGACTCAATATCCTTGCTTGATTTGTAATGAGGAGCACTTTACACATGCTTGTCCTCACACTGAAGTGAATCAATTTCTTAAGTATTCCACTTCTCTTGTAGTGTTGACCAACCCATTTCCTAATCAAGAGACTCATATGGTTGCGTAGGACCCATCTTCCTCTAACACAATTTTTATGTTTTCCTCTTCAAAGCTGAGATCTGATGTTTTTGTAGCTACTCGAAATAAGGATTATGGTAATTTGAATCTACCAAATGATTAGGCTACTAATCAACCTGCGAGTTCGGCATCATCCTCATTAGATCCCACCCTTTCGACAATTCGTACGGAAATGACTATTAAACCTCGAAAGGGAATTATTCATAAGTCAGCTTTCAACCCTTGTGTGAGAGCCACTTAGAATTGTAACATAGTTGAAGACTTGGCTCCCTCTCCATTGGCTATGTCGACTCTTGAGGTGTTGTAGAACTATCCTGACCAAAAGAGGGCTTTGCTTTCATCTATAGGATGTGTGGATCCATCGGATTTCAACCTTGTTGTTTTCTCTCATGAAAACTATACCCCTCGGCTTCCAAAATAGTTAGCTTTTATAATCCAAGTCATCATCCATGGTAAGAATATTCATCATTCTATCATGGATGAGGGAGCCTCAACTTCCATCATGCCCATGTCTTGCTGGAAGGCGATTGGTTCTTCTCAACTGAGTCATTCACCTACTACATTGAAAGCCCTTGACAAGAGAACATATAAACCTTGTGGGATTTTAAACTCCCTGCAAGTTGAATTTGGTGGAAAAATTGTGTCCATAGAAGTTGCAGTTATTGATGGACCTCTCGATTAAGATCTTCTATTATGACATACATGGGTTTATTCCATGGTTTTTGTTGTTTCGACTTACCTCCATATGATCGCCTTTCCTCATAAAGGTGGGATTGTAACCATAGACCAACTCACCTTTTTCACCTCTAATTCAGATGTTACTGTATGTGTCCCTCTTGTGGGGGAAACCCTATAGTCATATCAACATGTCGAAGTTGGATTGTTGAAGTATTCTTCACTTATGGGGACCTTTTCACTCCCTCCTCCTCTCCTTCCCAAAATCTCATCTTCGATGGCCTATATCAACATGTTATTGTCTTAAAATATCATGTCTGATACATGGATTGTACTAGATGAAACTAACATCCAATTTTTTGGCAACCCGATGCTGCTAAGCCCCATTGAGCTATATTATGAAGCCATTTATTCAACTTATGTGATTTCCTCTTTTGATTCACTTAATTGATTAGGTAGATCGTTGGACTATTGTATGTCTTCTTATCCTTTCTCGCATGTATTCCCTACCGACAAAAGAATCATGGAAATCATGATGTCGAATGATGCATTGTGGGATGAACATCACTATCATTCATCCTTACCTGATTCCATTTAGGATGATCTCAGTGATGTATACTCGCCCAATTCTATCGATATTTTATAAATTTTTGTCCATTCATGAGGTTGATTTAGGAAAAAAAAGCATTTCAAATATCGAAGAGATGATACCACTTGAAATTTCCATCAAGCCAGGTGTTGTCGAAAATCTACACATTGGAGCATCTTTTTCTCCATCCGAGATTGAGACTTATTGAGCCCTTTTTTGTGAGTTTCGAGATGTCAGTGCCGAGTCTTACAAGGAGATTCTAGGTATCAACCCGAATATATTTGTACATGAAATTAAGACGTATCATGATGCCAAACCAGTCTGGAAACGCCTCCGTCCTGTCCATCCCAAGAAGGTTTTTAGTATTAAGGTTGAATTTGAAAAGCTTCTTCGAGTTGGTTTCATATACCCCATTCCTTTAATTGATTGGGTTTCAAATGTAGTGTTATAGGGATTAATGCACGGGTGTTTTCTAATGTAGAAATCCTCAAGGATCTTCCCGAGATCCTTGGTAGACAATCAGATTAGCTACAGCTATCACAAAGATACATGCATATCTATGTTTAACAAATGAATAAAGGGAGAAGGAATTATTACCTCGAGTATTAGTGTGGTGTTGTTGGAGAGCACAATGCAGCTAGGCGAAAGACCCCTGAGCCAGCTCCAGATCAAAACCTGCACATAGAAAAGACAAGCATAATATCATAGCATAAAACCTTGGTAAACAATGCATGAACATATAAATATATCTGGTTGCATATAACTAAGCCACTCATGCTAATGATATTGAATAAACATACAAACAAATCATACTATCAACATCTTGGAGTGGACAACACAATTGCAGTTTTATATTGATGTAAAAAGAGTGATACAACCATCAGTTGCATTATCCTTTCCTTACCCCTCCAGCTCCTCTCTCTCTATCCCTTCTTAACCTCTTCTGATGCCTTAGTTTGAGACTCTACTCGACAGTCAAATAGGTAATCCTTTCAAATGGTTTGACCCCTTTCAGAATGGCCCTAGCCTTGAATATATAGCATGTGAGATTAGGGTTGCCAAGTCCTTCATGAGTTCCACTAGGAAAAATCACTAATTTTTCCATGCCTTTGTTCTCTTTCCCATTTGTATACTCCATTAGGAATTAGTAATTCCCCCAAACAGGTTGAGTTCTGATGTTTCCCTGCTTTTATGAGCTGACATAGGAGATAATCTAGGGATATTTTCTCAGTCAACTCATTCCCTTGACCCATAGAAACTCATTAGGGTTCCCTAATGCTCTTCTCGAGGTAACAAACAGAGTTTCTTTGGGCACTAACACACCCTTAGCCTTGCTAGGAAGATTTATAAAGCGGGTTGCTAGTGTTTAGGCAGCGTTAGCTTGAAAACTTGGCCTGTGAACCTGGTCAGTCCTTCAATCATCATGTCTTTCTCCTCTAAGCTGATGAGGAGGTTATTTTCCTATATAACATATGCCCCCTAAAGTGTGAGTTCAGAGGCTGCGATGATGGCTGAAATACTTTATATTTAACTGTCCTTTCCTTTGGAAAAAAGAGAGAGAGTATCGGATCTTCGGGTGGTACAAGTGGTGAGCTCCAGTATTGTAGCAATAATGCTACAACTCCTGGGGCTTCCTGTCTCTCATGTTATCAACCCGGTAGTTCGTACAAACTTGGAAGCGACGGTGCTATATGCACAAGTACTAGCTCTTGTCGCAGCTGTCACTTGATCAGCTGGCACAAGTTCGCTAGGGCTCAAGCCAACTTCTATGGCTCACAGAAGAAGCTTTATCAATGATGGATGAAAGCTAGCTCAAAGAAGACTAGTCTACTTAACAAAAATGAACTGAAAGTAAACCAAAGCATGTAAACCTAGGAAACCCTAATTTGACTAGTCTAATCTCGATAATGCAATGAATGTGAATGAAACTTCTACCAATGCTGCTGATACCTCTAATAAGTTAAAATGCATGGATCTAAACTACTTGCATCATAAAAGACATGTTTTTGTACTTTTCATTAAGTAGGTGGAATGATTGTGATGTTGTGCTTATCATGGTTTGGTTGTGCAGATGGGATGGAGAAGGAAGGAAAGCGTGGGACAGGTTGGGGAGGCTAGGTGAGGTCCCTATGGACCCTTAGCATCCATCCACAGAGGTTTTCCACATTCAGAAGCTCAGCAACCGAGTTAATGGCCTCCTACAGGATGTCTGGGGATCCTACAGGAAACTCAGAGGTTTCTACAGGATAGTCCTGTAAGTCTTCTACAGGATGTTCTGTGCAATTCTACAAGATGATTGGCCATGGAGGTTTTGGGAGATGATGGAGTGATGGAATGGTAGGAAGAGATATGTGAAGTAGGGATAAGGCTGGTGATGGCTCAGAAGTGGAAGGATGAGATGGGAAACGGGTGTAGGGAGTATGTTGAAGTGATGTCAATGAAAGGTCAAGGAATGAAGCTACGTGAGGAATGGAAAACTTTAGGAGAGGACAGAACGAAGTGAGGGTCGAGGAGATATAGTTGCATGCGTGATCAAGATGGAGGTAATGGTAATGGAACGAGAAAGAGGAGTGTAAATGAAACAAATGATTATGACTGTCACCAAACCGAGAATACATCAACCTAACTACTTATGCCGTGAATTCAATGAACAGCAATCCAAAACGCAAAGAGAAATATGTATGAGGTTGTGATGAAAGTATGTGTGCAGGTGTGACTGACAAGGAAGCATCTAATCAAGACCGTGACTGTATTGCAGCAATCATCAAGTAAGGTAATGCGTGTTTTTGGTGGCTAGTTATGGACTGCACCCCAATGTTCAAGAGAGATGGCAGTGAGCCTTAACAACCATTTTGCTGGAGCTCCAATTGATAGTATATATCCTCTGCTACACTAAGCACGTGGAAACAACTATACCATAAGCAAAATCTATCCTACTCATAAGAAAACCAAATCACCAAACTGTAATTCGAATTGCATGTGAAAATGAAAACTTAAAGTGCTGGAAATGAAATGGAAACCATACTACAGCAGAGGGGATCTATGGCTCTCAGGTTGGGCCCTAACCTGAGAGCTATAGTCTCCTAAAAAAAACACTCAGAACTAGATCACAAACTACCTTCTTTATTCATAATCTGATGTCATGCCAAATTGGCTTACAAAAAGGAACGAAAACTGAACTGTGTTCCAAAATTACAATAGCAATACGAGAGTTTCAACCCCATATAAGGCTAAGGCCTGCATATTTATACAAAAACGATGATCCACCAAGTGCCCTTGATTTTAGGAGCTCGGCTGTCCAACTAGAGTCTAACTGCGGATCCTGTAGGGCAGTCATAACTACTGCTCTTGTAGAACAGTTTATGACTGCTGTTCATGTAGGACAGCTGGCTGCTTCTTAAGCTCGGAGGGGAGATGGATTGGAGCTCGGAGTTTTTGGTGGGAATCACGAGGAATGTCCCAAAGCCGTGGACATCTCTCCACAAAATCAGCAGTGCCACCTCATTGTCTCCTTATCCCCTTTTTCATTGTCTCTTGCTCCCTTTTTAATGCCAAAACCTGGAATCATAATGCATTAGTCACGTAGATAAAGTGTCTAACCTTATTCCTACAAACAACATGAATAAACTAAGAAATTCATGCATAAGCAAATAAAGATGAATGGTTTGAGCAAGTAAAATAGGCCAAAATGAGCCCAAATTGTACCAAAATTGGGGCTCATCAACAAGAAACCTGATATAACACATATATAAAACAAATAAAATCATGTCTTGAATCGGGCATTCCCACTCTTAGTATCTATGTGAGAGTGATTTTCTCAGAAAAGAGATATGACAATGCTCGCCACCGATAAACACAATGCGGAACCTGTGTCATAATAGGATCATTCTGATAAGTTGTCTCCAAAAACAATAATCGCAACTTGGGATAGGAAACAAGGTTGAGTGATGCAAGCCTCTAACCAAGGTCCTAATTTCCACTTCACCACAATAGAATAGATCGATACATGTGAATATAGGCGTTGATGTCGAACATGCACAAAATCGTTTGATTATTAGTCAATAATGGAGACTGTTAATAGACGCAAGGATGGCCGCTGATAATGGTGATGTTCTCCAAGATGCACAGTACAATCTAGCGAGTGTGAATAATGTTTTTGTCATCGAACACTCGTAGAATCATTTAACTAGGAGCCAATAATGAAAATCGCTGATCAAACACAAGGTGACTTGCCATCGATGTCTACAAGTACCAAGGCACTGAAGTGTTTTTGGGTCTTCTTCCGAGATAGAGTGTTGAAGTCGATATGAAGAGACCTATCGAAAGGTAGGAAATAAGGCGTCTTACATCAATCGACACGAAACAGGACAAGAATGATTGTGTATTGAGGAATATTTTGAGCATTGGGTCAAAGCAACAGAGGGAATGATGATAGGATATGCTTGATGGTTTGATGGACGAAACAGAAGATAAAGGTTTTCCCTTGAACAATAGAAGGCACGACAATGGTTTTAACCATGCATCACTAGACTCATGAACACCAAAGAGTGTTAGTATACAGATATGTAATAACATCGAGGTATATAGGCTAAAATCATAGGATGGTAAGATTCATATTGAGAGGCCCTCACAAGGAAGGTTTATCTGAGGGAGTGCCATGTTCAAGGGAGCGACTGCTGCCAAAAAACTCTTTCAAAATACGGAACATAACACAATTGTATTGTCCACTTTCTCCATCTGATTATTTTAGTGAGTCCAGATGGGTAAACTCATTTATCTTTTCATGTTTTAAGAGTCTGAAAAGGACCATAAAAAGAGCGACTCTATGCCCTATCTGATTAGTTTAATGAGTACAGACAAGCAAACTCATCAATATTTTCATGTTTTAAGAGTATGAAAAGGATCATAAAAAGAGCGACTATGTTCCTCATATGTGTAATTTAATGAGTCCAGATGAGAGAACTCAGTGGTCTTTTCATATTTCAAGAGTCTAAAAAGATCATAAAGAATGACTCCAAGGCGGTCCCTTTGTCATAGTTTTTAACTAGGTGCAACAAAGGTTTAATAACGGTTCCTTTTATGTGAGTTAATCTACTGAATCCAAATAAAGAGAAACCTATGCTCAATAGATGTTTGCCTCATTTTGTTATGAGTACGAGGAGACAGAGTAAACTCAATATTCTTCGTGAAATTTTAATGAGTCATGCAACGACAAACTCAATACCTTCATCAAATTTTAACAAGTCAAATGAAAAAACCTCAAGGTATCTTTTTCAATTTAGTGAGCAAGGAAAAAGAGGTAAAAGAACTACTCATTCCTTATTTGTAGATTTAATGAGCCTGAAGAAGGGAAAAAATTGGGGATTTTTCAATTTAAGAGCAAGAAATAGTCCCAAAACAGAAAGCGCTCATATCGTCGTCATAAGTGTTTAACGAGCCCAATGATGAGAACTCGGGGTTTTTTTATTTATTTAACGAGCGAGAAAATTTCCTAAATAGAATGCTTGGAGCTTCTTCATAAGTTTGTAATGAGCTTGAAGAAGGAACTCGGGGTTTTTTCAATTTTATGAGCGAGAAAAAACTCCCAAAAAATAATGTTGAATCGATCTTTTTCAGTTTAGTGAGCTAGAAAAAGAGGGGAAAAGAGTTGATTGGACTGTTGTCGTAATTGTTTAATGAGCTTGACGATGAAAAAATCGAGGATTTTACATTTTTAGAGCGAGAAAACATCCCATAAATGAAACTATTCTTAGTGAATCGCACATGGTCATTTCTATCGTTCAATCCTGAAAATTCTTTCATCAAAACATGAGCAATTTCTGCCAATATGGGGTCATGGCGCATGATAAATATCATTGGAAATGGATTACTTATACTTTAATGACTTCAATTAAGATAATTCATGTCTCCAAAGTGACTATAAGGGAGTTCTTGAGCCTCCACTTTCACCATTTGCATCATTTGAGAGTTGTGAGAGCGTTTTGGAGCTAAAGAGGAGCAGGTTTTCCACAGACGATTGCGGGACATCTAGGCAACCATTCAACATACCGTTAGTCCCAGGTATATGCCAAAACCTTGATCTTGCATTATTCAACCTTTTTTATCAGCTTTTGGGATAATTGTTTGGAGAACTGGGGAGCCCTAGTTCATTAATTGTGCCTAACGCCCCCCACCAAGCCTATAGGGAGCGTTAAACTCCCTTTACAACCTGGTGGAGGGTGTTAATCCTCCTTGTGTGTCACTAGGGGGGAGTTAGTGCATGAGGGCATACCCCAAAACCCCATACAATGATTTAATGAGAATTTTTTCCCAATTTTCACTGAAGTTTGGGTTTATTTATGCAGGGTTTGAGCCATTATGACTAGTCTATGGAGAGAATAGACCCATGACCGACAAGAATTGCTTATGCGAAATGATCCTGCTTGCATACTTACATTACGTCATTACGGGTTGATGAAGTATGCTCAGATGGACTTGATGATAGGTTAGGAGGACCTGTTGAGCTAGATTATCTAGCGTTGGGATGAAGACGAGTAGGTGGTCAGGATTGGGGATCATGAGTTGGCCATTGACTAAGATGATATATATTTCTTGACCAGTTTGTTGTGGAGAGGAGCACAGGAAAACCTGACCGTGGGTAAGCCTGATCCTCGATCCACCCTAGAGCTGGTTCGAGCTTACTGCATTCCTGAGACTGGACTCATTAGCAACAGAGTCCTTATAGAGAGGATTAGATCCAGATCTATGAGGTCCATTTTACGGATGATTGTGCATTTGGCGAGGTCGAAGAGTCCCCACGTTGCGAAAAAGGCCCAACTATTGCTTACAATTGATTGTGTCCAGCCATAGATATTCAATTGGTGCAAGGTAGTGCTTCTAAGTTGAAGGCGGAATTGACAGCATGCAAGACTCAAACCCAATAGAGTTTTGGGTATAGCACTCTCATTGTCTCATTCATACTGGAGAGGGTACCTTTTATACGCTCGTGAATGAGATTAGGTCCTCTCAATCCAAGGGAGCCTAGACAGAGGCGATCGGCATCACTTGATCCTCACACAGGAGGAGGACCTATCTAACATTTTTCGAAGAAGATTTATTCAAATGGCTTGGTGGCCAAATTGTGATGATTGATGACTATGCCTACGAGGGCATGGACTTCACCAGTGACCTTGACTTGATTCTGCCACCTAGAACAAACTGGGGGCCTCAAGGTAAGAATGAGTTTTTAGAGTACTTAAAGTATTTTGAAGCTTTTGAATGTTTATGTTATGTTTTTGTTGATTTTATGGGTGACAAAGTACTGACATGAAGCCTTTTTGCTTGACACAGATGTGGCACCAGTACAACCTGCAGGTGAACCTCACCAAGTGAGGTGAGGAGGCCAACTACCTGACAAGGGGGGTGATGTTGAAAGTCTTTGTGTGGTTTTGAGGAACCTGGAGGGCTTGAGAATGGGTGTGCCCCCCTTCCTATGAGGGAGATCCCCACTCATATGCAGCGACACACAATCGATGTGCCTGAGCGGTTTCTAGTTCCTCCTCGGAGGATAGCTAGAGCAATGTTATTATTTCATGACCAGTAGGCTCTATTAGCAGGTGCTTTGGTATAGATAGCAGTGTTTATAGCTATTCGTAGTAGCCAATTTGTACTTAAAACACCCAAGTTTTGGGAATATTTTGATGTAAAAGACTGGATTTGATATATATATATCTATATATATTATATATTAATATTATATATATATATATATATATATATATAGATATATAGATATAGATATATATATACATATACATATACATATACATAACATATACATATACATATAAGATACTATATCATAGCTAATCTATATCTATATATATCTATATATATATCTATATATATATATAATATATATATATATATATATATATATATATATATATATATATATATATTGGTATTTTATGATGTAAATGCTTTTTAAGCATTTTTGTAAAATTTTAGTTGTGTAAATATTTACTTTCATACATGTATCTATAGCGAATGAGGCAGATGCCAATCTAACACATAATTTGCCAATAAATCAGCAACTGTATTAAATTCTCTAGGAATATGTTCATATGTGATAACCTCAAATTGACATTCCAAGAGTCGTACCCTTAAATAATGACATAATAAGATTGGATTATGAAAGTAATAATGATTTGTCAATTGCATAACACAAGCTAAGAGTCTAACTCGACCACCAGATTGGAGATAACCCTTGATGATGCTTCAATGAGAAGTGAAATTACGGACGTATACTCAGCAATATTGTTGGTGGTAGTACCAAGAAAGACTCCCCCAAAACAAAACAGTTTCGACTTAGGTGTGTAAATGAGCCGAGCAACGGATGCAATGTATCATGTGTGGCAACTAGCACCATCCGCATATCCTACGTATGCTAAGGGTAATGAAGGCATCTGCATTATGAGAAATATGTATGAGACAAATACTTCAATAAACACCAAAAAATCCAGTCACATCAAAATGAAGCAAAACTTATAAATACATAAAATTACAAAGCACATGCCTAGTGCAATACTAGGCATAATACCTTTTCAGATAGAGCCCATTTCGAGACTCGGCGAGCGAGACTCCTTCCCAATCCTAAAGTTCATATGCCCATTTTGAGAGGGATTTCTTAACGACATATGGACTAAGCCATAAGGGTTGATGTGTTCCTTCCCCCAAGAGGTCATGTTTTTTATCATAGAGTAAAACAAGATCTCCCTCTTGGTAAGAACAAAGCTTGACCTTTTTGTTGTATTGGGCTTTGATCTAGCACTTGTGGGCTTTGAGGGCCAATTCGACATCTCGACGGGTTTCATCCAATTGATTTAAGTATAGCAGGTGCTCTTCTTCGGCAGTAGTGTTGGGCAAGAGTTCAACAGCAATTTGTAAGGAAGGAATCTGCCACTCAATTGGTAAAACTACTTCCAGGCCATAAGCTAGTTGAAAAAGTGTGAAGCCTTTAGCAGTTTTAACAGAAGTTTGGTATCCCTATAACATAGGATATAACATTTGATGACAGTGGGTTTTATGATTCCCTACTAACCTACGGATCATGGTTTTTAAGATGCCATTGACGGCCTCTACTTGACCATTAGCTTGGGGGTAGTAGGAGAATGATTGATCCTGGAGAAAACCGAGCAACGATGTTAAGTCAGACATCATGTGATTCTAAAAATGAGACCCATGGTTTGTAAAGTTTGTGTGGGGCACACCGAAGTGACAGATGACCTGATTAAACAATACTAGTGTCGTAGTTTCTCCATCAACGCAGAAGGTGGTAAGGGCTTTGGCCCATTTCATGAAATAGTCCATAGCTACTATAATATAGTTGTGTCCGGCAGAGGAAATGGGGTTGCAAGTTACGAAGTTCATCCCCCATTTGACAAAGGGGCTGACAGAGATAACTAGGTGCACTAGGGCCAGAGGAGCTCGCATTTTCTTTGTAAACACTTGACAAGGATGGCATTACTAGATATCCTTGATACAATCTTTGAACAAGGTTGGCCAGTAGTAGCCTACACACAAAATTTTCTGAGCAGTAGATATGCCAAAAAGATGACTGCCACATGCCCCAACATGGCAGTCATTTAAAACATGTTCTACCTCCTCATGAGTGAGGCAACATCAAAGAACTGTATCAGCACCATGGTGATACAACGTATCATTAAGCAGTAAATAGTGCCGCACTTGGTGGTAGATGCGACGATGGTCACCTGAAGATAGCTCAGGGCAGAAATGTTGCACTTGAAGGTAGACAAAAATGTCACCTGTTAACACCCAGGTTGTTCTCTTTGACTCCAGAGAGAATACAGTCGGGGTAACCACTAACCAATCTTTGGGCTACAGCTTCTAGCCCAGCTGTAGTCAGAGAGGGCTCTCTCTATTAGTTATGTCACTGCTTTCAGTGAAGGTTTTAGGCTAGTTATGGAGTGAATTTTTGGTTGTTTTTGTGTTTGGTTGGGAGGATGCTTCTGATAACTTTTAATGTCTGACTTTAGGTGTAACTAATCCATTGGGCAATGGGGTCTTGGACTACTGTTCCCTTGAGGTTTTGACTGAAGTGTGGGATAAATACAGGGCCTGTATGTATTCTGTGAAACAAACTATAAAGATTGAGAGGCGAAAATGGAAACAACTTAGCAAAAAGCAATGAAGAATTCTTTACTTAAGTTGAGTGGTGTGAAAGAGGTCTGTTATCTGGGAGCAATTTCTTGAATTCCTGAAATAACATTCTCTAGTGATGATACAGTATTAAAGGTAGCATTGAAGAATTACTCTTTAAATACCATAAATGGAGAAAACATATACAAACAGCTAGGATTGGACTCAGGGTAATCAAAGATTAAATCCTGGGTTATTCTTCTTCCTGGCTATTCAGAGAATTGAATATATGTGGGAAACATGAGAGATACAAGAAAGTATGACAAACATAATTGTAACAGAAAGGATTAAGGAAACTTATTGAGCCATGGAATACACGGGAATCCTGTATTTTTAAGCCACACAACAGCAAGTCATCATGAGAGACAATATCTGAAGAAATCCCATTGTTCTTTGTATTAGTTGCCTGAATCTTTACAGTGTAAGAGCAACAGAAGAGAAAATGAGAGCTTCTTTACATCTGGAGTCCAACCCCTCTAAACAAATGCGAGGGGGAATATATAGAGGTTTCATACAAAAATATCTCAGGTATTGAGTCATCTGAGAGGAAAATATCTCTTACACTTGTACAAAGAGAGTAGATGAGAAGTAATTGCAAATATAAATGACTCTTAAAGGCTTCTAACTCCTGTCAGGATAAATTTTTGACCTTTGGGCACTACGGAGTCAGCTACGCGGCTTTACCATAAATGTGGAATGAAGTGCTCTGCCACTCTGATTTTTGTATCTTCTTGGCCCTGCCACCTGTGCTTGCTGATGCTGCTGCTGATGCTGAATACCTGTGCTGAGTTGGCTCAGCGTCTTCATATTTGCTGTTATGGCTTTTGCACTCCTGTATATGTAATATAAACCTTTTACCAAAAAGATTTAATCTTCTCAACTTTGATTTAAAAGTAACTTTATCAAATCTTGCCATGTATCTGGAGGGGGAAGCTGATGCCTCAAAATTGACCCTAAGGTCTCATCAGCCTCTGTGTACTTGTAGAAATGAGGGGGCTCATCAAACAGATGTGATACTTCATTTCTAATAAAGAATAAATTATCTAATTTTTCAAAAAGAATTTTCCCTGTTAGTGGGCCTGCTGTAGTCGTTCCTAGTGTCTCAGCAATCTAAATTGCTGCAAAAGTGCTTACCCTCTTGATGTATTTTTCATGAGAAAGCAACTTTCCTGATTCCAGCAAGTTGGGGAGCCCTTTGTCCTACAGGGTCGAGAACCTATTCTGGAATTTGTTTATATCTGCCTGCATATCTTGGATTCTCCGGTCCAGAGTTTGGATCAAATTTTTCATTGTTGTGGCTCTTTTGATCAGAGAAATGGTTTCTGTTCTATTACCAATTCCCATTTTTACCAGCTGGGAACTTGTCCTATAGTTGAGGACTTCAATCATTCTGGGGGCAAGGTCTGCCATGTTACCTAGGGAGTTTCTTGCTCTTTGCAGTTCTTTTCTTGCCCTGCCAATGAGTCCCACTTGCTCATAAATGGCATCAATGTACTCCCATTGGTTGGTGATTGATTGCCCAATAGCGGTCCAAATCACCTGCTTAAGCTCTGCTGTAACCTTCTCAAAACTGAGCTCTTTTTCTAGCTGTGCAATTGTCTTCTTCAGAGCTTTTACTTCTCTCTCCCTCTCAGCCACGTTTTGCTTAGACTTATCATATTTCTCATTTATATTTGCTAAGCTTTCTTTGGCTTGATTGAGTTCTGACATTTGAGATTCTAGCACCTGAATCTCCTGCCTTAGTTTTAGCATGTCCAGGCTCTCAGCCTATTCTATTGTTGCTTCTGTAGTGGCTGGTGCTGTTTCTGGTGCCTGTTACTTTAGAGGGATGGTTTCTTGAGGGGTTTCCTCAAGGTCTATTGTTTCTGTGGGCGGTTTGGAAGATTGCCCTGCTTCTCTCCTTTGTAGTGCTGCTTCTAAAGTTGTCTCAGTATCTTACAGCTTCTCCTGTGTTTCTACCAGTTCCTTATATAATGTCATTAGCAGTGCAGTGACATCCTTTTCTTGTCTCTGTTGGGCAACTTCATCTGTTTGTGGATGTAGAGTTGGTGGGATCTTCATTTTCTTCTTAATTGCAGCTATATCTGCATCCCTTAGTTTAAGGACCTGCTGTATCGCCTTAACGTCATTGGGATCATGCCCAAACTCTATAATTATTTCCTCCAATGCCTTGATTCTGTTGTCTTTAGCTTGAGAGGATGCCCTCTCCAACTCAAGTTGTGCTGCAGTGTTATTTAAGCTATTTTGCAGCCTGTAATTTATCAAGGTCTTATCTGCCAGAGTGGCATAGACCATCTCACCCGTCTGCTTGTGGAGCTTGATCTGGTCCATGGGGTGGATGTCCTTTGCAAGGACTTCTAAGTTTGTCCTTATATAATCTGCAG
>APFE031696320.1:244536-271712 GCA_000404065.3 Pinus taeda | reverse complement strand
TTTTATTTTCTTCCACGTAAGCATCGAACCATGGCTCTTTTACAATTAAGTTACATTCTCCTTGATTATTTTACTTTCATTTGCGAATGGGGGATTTATATATCTACACAATTTTTCCTTTAATCTTAGCCACAACTCTTCGATGGCTTGTAATGGACCGAGGGTTCACCTGACTAGCATTTTTGGTTGCAAGGCATGCTGAGACTCTTGTTACTCTACCTGATTCCCCTCTAGGTAAACCCTTATTATAAATATTGTAAATGTTACTCTACCTGATTCCCCTCTAGGTAAACCCTAATTATAAATATTGTAAAGGGTTTTAGGTCATTTGTTAATAATTACCTTCATTCTTATACTAATTTTTCCTCCTAACAATTACAGGCAAATGACGATGAGTTCGGGTCCCTTCAAATATTGAGGTAACATGAATACTTAGAACTAAACTCATATTGACAAGTACTATGGATATTTTGTGTTTTCTTTCGTTAATAGACTTCATTTATCCAACTATTCTCATAGAAAACATTTTTTGCTCATTTACATTTACAAGTTCGACTCTCTGGCTAGAAGGAATACAAAACTATTTTTGTCCAATTTAATAAAAGTTCATTATCATGGAGAAATTCTTCGACCTACCATTCTCTACGTTTTTACATTTATTTATTTTTGTCTAATTTTATTCGACCATGAGGCCAAGAGGCCAAGACTAATTTTGTTGGGGTTTGAATGACTAGAGTTCCTTTAAATGGTGAATTTGAGCCTCCTCATTGGTAGGTTGTTTAACAAGTTTTTTGAACAATTTTTCTTTTAATTGTTTTTATTGATACATTGTAATATTAGTGATTATGGCCAATCGGCCAAATTACTTTTTATCCAAAAATATTTTAATTGGTCTTGGCTATTGGGTTAGCGTTTCTTTAACAATTGAAATTGAGGCATATTTAGATATAATGTAAATTATCTCATTTAAACTTAAATTTTGATCTTATCTAAGAACTACAAGTACACTATTTCTTCTCTTTTTGGTATAAAGATGAAAACATTGTTTATTCTCTTTTTGTTTATGTAAATTATTAAAGGTTGTTTCTTTGCTAAGAGGAAGTCTTCTTGTATAGTTATTATTTGAGGTTGCATGTTGTATTACCCCTCTGTTTTTTACTTTACTGAGTTTCTATTTTTAGAATAGCATACTTTTAGATTGGTGGCGAAGGAAGCCATGTTGAACTTGTAAAATAGTATGATTAAATAAAATTTAATGTAATGTGACTTATATATTATTATTAATAAACATATTGTTGGGAATTACTAAAGCGAAGAGCACCAGGGTCAAAATATTATTACCAGTTGTAAACAACAAAGGAGCGATAAACTCAAGTTGTTCCTTCTTTAGAAAATCTCCTAAAATTCCCAAGAGAAATAATTGGAAAAAAAATATATTTATTATGATAGGAGAAAATGATTATAATAAACCACTTTGTAGAGTAAGTTATTAAGTTGGGGGTGAATTAAAGCGCCGCGGGAGAAAAACGCAAGCTTTAAAGGAAAAAGCAGAACACCTTTTTCGAAAAAAATAAAAAATACATAAAAGCCTAGGCAGATGGCTTCCAGACCCAAAAGGCAGGGTGTTCCCAAAAAACCTTGTTGGGAAGCAAACTTATAAGATAATCCATAAGTAATCAATTAGGTTTTTTATTCTGATGGTAGGAAAATATAGCTGAGGGGAGAACTGGTGGACTCAGTTCATTTTCGAGAGGAGTATGCTCATCCCCTGAGAAATTGTTGCAACAAGAATTCTAGTTAGGATTATGGTTTTGAATTAAGTTGCCATCTTAAACTTTTCTTTCTGTATGCAATAGTGAAAATAGGACATATCTTCTCTCATAAGGAATTGTTTTCTTTTTGTATCTATTGCATAGGTAATTAACACTATGAGTTAATAGATGAGTGTAATGGAAAAAAAATATATCGAAATCAATAAATATTATAAGTTAGTGAAATTATTTAATAGTGGACCACCAGATTTGGCCTACTGGTTATACCTGTGATATCATAATTTATTCTTATTTTGACATATCTGTTGTAATCAAATTCAATTATTTATTTAGATAATAGTAATGTTTTTCTGAGTTTGTGAGGAGAACAAATAACAAATGGAATGACTCAGGACCTATAGGGATCTGAGATACCATCCACCACAATAGATACCCATAATCAGCTGGGCACGTAATATTGTACAAAAAAAAGTCAACACCCAATCGTTCTATTCTAAATGATTGCTATAGGTCTTGGGAAAACAAGAAGCATGAAATAAAAAATTTGAAAGGAATCAACAAGGGTATGTCATTGCAGTAAGGAAAAACTTGAATACATGTAGGGAAGGTGTTGTATGTGTAGCATTCTATCATTGTATCTTATTTTACCCATGGAGCAAGGTGTATAGCCCACAGTTTTTTTTTTAGATCTGGTGACTAAGGAAAATGGAGAATATATATTACACTAAGGAACTCACAATACCTAATCTATTTCAGAGTATGTCAGGACAAATTTGGGACTTCATTGAACCAATAATACTGTACTTTTATCGGAATGAAAATGAGAAGAAGTACTAACACGAAATCACACATATCCCTATGGAAAATGACTTCTAGTAAGACAAAAGAAACAAACATGTTCATGGGTGCAATCATTGTTTTACCCTTGAGTAATAGGAAAATGAGGAGCTTAACTACATCAAATCATACAAGCAAGAGTATATCAAAACCATTGGTTTGCAAATTACATTGTAAAGTCCTCCATAATTTTCATTATAAATAAGAACCTCAAATGTCACAGAAGGTAGAGTTTATTAAACCATAATATATAAAATTCACAAAAGGAAGGGTTTTCACTATAAATAATATTTTATAGATTAAAATATTAAACCAATACAACTCTCTAGAGGAAAACCCTCAATAATTCTACACTAAGATAACTGAGAATTACAATATCAACGAGGCATATATCCTTTAAACCCTGAAAATTATACAAGCAACATCAATTGAAGTAGTAGGCAGATACATTAAAAGAAAGGTATTAGGTTATGTTTGTAGCCTTTATATCACTAGCAATGGAAAAAAATTATCTTCCATGACCTAGAATTGTTACTCGGAGGGGATATTTGGAATAAAAATATACAAATAGAAAATCCCTCTCCAAGCCAAGAGTGGTAGAGAGAAATAGCATGACAATTTAGTGTTTCCACCCTTAGAAGAGTGCAAGAACTTGAAATGCTCAATAGTAGAAACCAACTTGTAACATAAGAAGATGAGTTAGAAGGCATGCTCTATGTCCCTTGGAAGTGTGTGTATACCTGCAACAAGGAATTGTGTATGTGATGAGACAACATGCTTAAGGGTAATGCATCTAGGGTTAATTAGTAGTAATAACATAGAGAATAAAACAAATACAAAGATATTTACCTGTAGTGTCGACGACTAAAGAAATATTTACCCTACAAGATATATTAGTTTATTATTATACTAGAAGGAATTGATAGGGGTTTTCGTCACGTCCATCAATTGGACACATAAAAGAAAAACAAAATATAACAAATATCACACTAAAGAAAATAATGAATACTATACATGAAGGTGATATTGGTTCCTTCCCAATATTCACCAAATGGAATGAGGGATTTCGCCAGGTCTATATGTGATTAGAAGCAAATTAAAATTATTTATATATTTTTGTCAGGCTATAGAAACTTCCAAAGAAAGAAAAACTCCAAAAAATAAGGAAAAGAATGGAGTTGCACCAAAACTAATATTATATAAATAAAATTATAATATATATAATATATAATATTCCTATGATTTTTTTTATCTAAGTGCAACTTTTCTCCATGCCAAATGGTCCAACCTTCTGAGGGAATCTTTTGGCACTTAGCACTCATACAGATAAAGGTAGATGAGAACCCAATATGGAAATAATTTCAACCCATAAATCATAAGAAACCCAAGGAAAAACAAGTTAGAAGGGAACCTACTAAATTAGCATGAAGAACTTAATAAATGTATGACAAGAAGACTACATGAGCATTGGGAAGGGAATAACGAATGGGAATTATCACAAGATCTATGGAGTAAACCTTGTAACCTAGAATACAAAGTTAACATTAAAATAACAATATCTGTAATTGCATCAAAAATTTAAATGGGGTAATCAAACCAACTAACTCACTTATATTTATATATGCTAAATAGTAGTTATATGAGACCACAACACCTATTAAGTTCACACAACTATTGAGCTACAAAAATATCGCATGGCACACTACAAGGAAAAGACCTTCTAGCATAGGTTATAACAGAGGTTTTTAGTGTTGTAAAATTGGCAAAAATTGTAAAAACAATCTGCTAAAACATCATTTGGGGGAACGAATGTTTTAGTAGAGCTTATAACTAAGATTCATCAAAACCTAAAAAAATATGGGCGGCTAGAGGTTTTAGCGGGTGTTTTTTTTTTTGTGCGCTTTATGAAACAGGAAGCCTAGTGTGCTACTTATAGAAATGAATTGGTATTTATACATAATTAAAAGCATCAAGGCATTTAGTTCAAAGAAGATTGGAACCTGAAATGTATACCACCCCTATTCTTACAACAAAAAAATTCACAGTGCTTTCAACTCCAAGAGAACTAGAGCTTGAAACTTATACCACATCGGCGCTTATATAAAAAAATCCCTAGTCATTCTTTGATGAAGGAGTGACTCTAGGGCATGCAAAAATTAATTGCAGTTTCAGTGCTTTCTCTTAAACATGTAGCACCAAAATGCCTTTTTTACATAAACTCACTAATGCATTTGTTATATAGAGCGTGTGGTGGTATTAATTTGAATAGTGCACTGGGAAAGGCAATAATATTTTGTAGAATTGGGAGGTGTTAGTTTTATGAAAGAACTAGTGTGTTGAGTTATAATTCATCAAGGCATTAATTAAAAACAATATAGGTGCTTGAAGACATGAAAGCCCTGATATTGTCATTTTCCAAAATATCAGTTGTTATGCCGAAAGATGACATCACAATGCTTTTATTGAAAGTAAATCACTGGTTTGTTTTAATGTTAGGGATGCATTGATGTTTTTTATGATATTTTCTCTCTTTTGGAGACATCAACCTATGACAGTGTAATTATTGTAATTTTTTAAATTGTTATTCATTGATAAAATCAAATATTTATAAAAATATTCATATAAATAAATTTTTAATTATTTCAATTGTATATTATGTCTAAATTAATTTGTTATATTATCATATTTCTCATCTCTTCATTATAATATTTAATCATCCATATATTTAATCAGTGGTGTAACATTTCACACCGACATTGGATAACGTAATAGAAAAAATTAAAATTTATTTTATTATATATCAATAAGAAGTTATTTGTTATACAAAATGCGATTTTTAGTGGTAACTCCTTTTATTTCAATTGTGACACTATGTTGATGTTTACATTAAACAAAATGTCTGATTTCCATAGACAATTATTTTAAAAAATACAACAGCTTGCATTGATATCCAAATAGATCTTCATTCCTCTCTAGAACTGTTGCGAGTTGCGAGTTCCATGACTTGGGTTATTTCGAAGAATGTTTTGCTGATTTCATCGATTATTTTCTTCTTTTTGAGATTGTTCCATTTGCAAACATAATAATAAAGTGTAATGAGTGTATCTACATTGCTAAGAATAAAGAAGATTGAAATAAATAATATACATCAATGTAAATAAAATAGCAATGTACCATAGCAATAATTGACTCATAAATTATGCACATGGTGCCAAAACCAAGTCTCATGCCTTGTTGCAACAAATCTTATGCTAGCGTAGTTCTATACTTTTTTTCTTGCATGTTTTAAACCCCATTATAAATCATAGATTTATTAGAAAGGACTTTTTTTTCTATTAATTATGAAATCAGAGAAGTAAAACAACTTAGACACTTACAAATTCCACAATTAATTTTTGATATGCCAACATATACTCACAAGTGCTATTTAACCCAATGTCAATCAATTATTATGATGGCTTGTCTTTGTATGTTAGCGCCTATTTGAATACATTCAAGGATGGTTGTTGTAAAAAAAACTCAAAATATTCAAAAATGAAAACTTGAGCTATTATAAGGAAATACTAAAAATTACTCACAAATTTTGAAATCAACCCTTTTCTTCCTTGTCGTCTTGTTCTATGTACTGAATGAGTTCCATCTTTTTTTTGCAAGAAAATACTTGAAAATTAATATTTAATGCTAATTCATTTGTTATATGTATAAATCCAATCATAATTACATACATTTGAAGAACGTTGTTATTGAGATGGCTTCTCTTGTGATGTAATTTTGTCGATTTCTTTTAGCATCTCCTTATACATTTTTTTGTATAATCCTACTGACATGTTTCGTATTAGCTCGTTGATCATTTGTTATTTTCATAATCTTCTTGAAAAACAATAAACTATTTTTATAATGATATATGAAAACTAAATATAACAAAATTAATATTAATAAATTAATGGTTTATAGTAAGAATACATATAATTCTAGAAACTGATTTTAAACAATTAGGAATACTACCTTTCCAATGATTCTTTTCATTGTTGTATGTTTCATCTATTATAAATCTGACATGTCTCACTGACCATTGCTCTAAAAATGCTTCCTGTAGTTTAGATATAATTTTGGTCTTATGACCATTACATTTATTTTTCTATTATAAGTGGAAAGTATGTCTATAGGTTCATTCCACTATATCCCTCATAGCTATGTAAAACAATTCCCACTTTCATTAACCTCCAATACCACTCTTGATGATCTAAGGACCAATTCATTGTACTTTACATGTTCCATAATTTTTCTTTGCTTAGAACGACATTGATCTTTTCCTCCATTGTTATTCCATGTAGAACATTAAAAATATATGAATTAATATATTGTTTGAAACATGTTATTTAATATTTTTAAGTATAGTATTGATGAAAATTCAAAAAAATAAAAGCTCGTGTTGAATAGTATTGTTTCATTCACCTCATTTATCATTCTGCAATTTTTCTATCAGGCTTTTACACTCTTCCTCACTTAGATTATACATAATATTATTCACCTTCTTCATTTTGTGGCTTTGCATGACACACACCAACTAATACATATTAGTTAAACATACATATAGTTCAAACACATTAATTTTGTAAAGGATTTATAAAGAACTTTCATTCTTTGTTTTTTTATGTGTTTTCATTATGTCTACTGATATTTTCGTTACATGAGACCATCTAAACATTTTTTATCAATATATAATCAATACCATTCAATACAAAAGCCATTAGATATATTCTATAAATAAATAAATAAAAATTCATAAACAAATCTCTGGTATTCGGTGCATCTATCTGAATAAACACAGTAGTGCGTTTATGAGATTAAATGCATCGAGATTTTAATTATTCAACACCATCCTGGAAAAATAATTTTACATTAGGATGGTGTGTTTTTTAAGGCTAAATGCACTCGACTAATTTAACAGTGTTATTAGGAATAGATATGTCGGTGCATTATATTACACCAGGAGAAACAACAAACATACCATACATAATCAAAAGTGTTATAATATACAAGTGTATTGAAATAATCAAGTAGACACCACGTGTTATATTACACAGCATGCATTATGCAAAATATAACCATTTTTAAAAAAGAAAGGAGAGGCTAACGGTGTGATTCATAATGATAAACTCAATGGAATGATTTAACAGTGTTATTAGTAACAAGAATACCAGTGCATTATATTACACCAGGAGAAATGATGAAAATATTAAACAAAATCCAAAGTGTTATAATATACCTATGTGTTGTGTTACTCATGTAGCGCTAGTACATTATGTTACATAGGAGGCACTGTGCAACATATGGTCATTTCTTAAATCAAAGAGGATGAGGGTTGACGGTGCAATTTCTAAGGCTCAATGCATTGTACTAATTTAACTGTGCTATTAGTAACATGCACATTGGTGTGTTATATTGCACTGGGAGAACCGATAAACAAAATAGACAAAATAAAAAAGTGTTATAATTTACATGTGTGTTGTATTACTCAGGTAGCACAAGTGCATTATGTTACATATGGCACAATGTGCAACATATAGTCGTTTAAAAAAAATAGAGAGGGCCGACATGGTTTAGATCTAATTCAATAAGTGATTCTCCTAATTTATATGTCAAACACCCTATTTATAGTACATACATAAAACCATTAATTCTAAAATTCCTAAATTGAAAAAATATACTTATAAAGTGGTAGAGAAAGTTAAAATTGTAATGTGAATTGTGCAGTTAGAAGCAAGGGTTTAAGGTAAGATATTGATTGTTTTTGTTCTTTTTTTCTAAATTTTAATTAAATTTAAATAGGAATAGAGACCATAAAAATTTTACTAGTAAAAACTATAGTAAACTTTTTATTATATAGTGTTTTTATTTTTTTTTAATTGTGAATAAATCTAATAGAAATTTTAAAATATTTTAACAGTAAGATTTAATATTTTTGTTATCCCTTGAGTGAATCACCATACCTTTCAACTCATGATCTTTTGATGGATCCAAAATATTTTTCATCTCAGCTCTGATCTTCCCTTGCAAATGATATCTATTTTAATTAAACCCTAACATAATTTGTAAAAAAATTATTAGTAAAGTAAACAACAAAATTTGAAGCATACTATGTAGTTTTTTGAGTGAATTAACATAACTTTTAATTTTTGATCTTTTGAATAGTTCTACTGCTCCAAATTATTTTGTTATTGTTGCACGATGCTCCTGGTATATCTGTCTTGCCAATCACTCCCTTACAATTTTGGCTAAGATTATGAAATGGTGAATAATTTTTTACTATTTA
Source organism: Pinus taeda (assembly GCA_000404065.3). Classification (NCBI taxonomy): domain Eukaryota; kingdom Viridiplantae; phylum Streptophyta; class Pinopsida; order Pinales; family Pinaceae; genus Pinus; species Pinus taeda. The sequence goes on along the minus strand of APFE031696320.1, from coordinate 262,787 downwards.
AAATAATTTATGAAATTAGATTTTGTTTTTTTTTTTTTGGTAGGTAAGCACCCACGGGGGATTTGAACTAGTAACCTATCGCAAGGAGTGCCTTAACAATGCACCCATTCACCATAAATCCAAACCCCCATGGGCTTTTAGAATTAGATTTTGAAAAATTAAATGCCCAGCATTTTTGAAAAAAAAAAAGACAAAGACAAAAACAAAAACAAAAAATCTTGTTTTTTATTTAATTAAATTTCTCCTCACATCAGCACGTTAGATACTCAAGGGCACCGATGCATTTATATAAAATCACACCGACATTTCTCGAGCACCATATTTTTCCAATGCATCGACATGATTAATTCTTTTTTTTCGAAATCCTGAAACAATGCGATTTTTTTTTAACGCAACGTTGCAGTATATATTTAAAGTAGCACTGATATGATGTAATTCATTTTGATTTTCTAAAATAGGGAAACAATAGTGTACCAGTGTTATTTTTTATTTAAACGTACTGGTGCATTTTTATGTGAAAGAGCACTGATATGATAACTTTCTTTTTTTCTTTTTTCTTTTTTTTTCCTCTTTTTTTTTCTTTTTCTTTTTTTTTTTTTTTTTTTTTTTTTTTTCTTTCTTTTCTTTTTTTCTTTCTTTTTTCTTCTTCTTCTTCTTCTTCTTCTGCTTCTTTCTTTTTTTTTTTTTTTTTTTTTCTCCAGAATGTGAGAAACCAATGTGAGTATTCTTTAAACACACTAGTGTGCTTATTTCTTAAATGAACTGATGTGGTTTACTATGATTAGTGCACTAGTGGGATTTAAAAGCTATCTTAAATTTTTTTTGTGTAAATTGTGCTACTGCTAATATATTATACAAAAAGAGTACATTCGCCATGCTAGGATGGCCGCCGCTGAACATTTAAGCATGTTGTGACTAAACATGAACCTAAAAAACTGTGGAACAAAGAGACTGTCCACTGACTCCAGACCCGAACCCATAACAGAATAGTTACATGCCAAATAGCTTTCTATCCCTGATGAAGCGACACGGAGCTTCCATACTATCCAAAATAAAACACGTAACAGACACGGATCTTCCATACAAACCCATAACAGACACGGAGCCACAAGACACATAACAGACATAACATACGATGATGAGAATCGATCAAAAACCATCGAACCGCCATTCTGGAGCTGTAAGCACAGCTAAACAAAGGACTTACTCATCCATGGAGTTGCATGGTTGTTCCTCCACCATGGGGCAGGCGTATGGATCAGAGGCGCTTGAATACATGTAGGGGGGATCATTGCGTGCAGGCTCGCTTGTTCCCGTCGCTGCTCTCGCAACTGCACCTGAGGCCTCCACAGGCTACAGTCGAGAGCTCTGAACAGGCGAGGGTGGTCGTGGCTCCACTGGAACTTCTGGCACGGCTGCATGCTCGCATTTCTCGAGCCTGACTGTGACATAATAGCTGGTGTTATCCGAAACGCAAGGGAACCGGAATCGAGTGGAAGGCTGAGAGCCGAGCGAGCACATCACTGTTCCTCCCCACCCTCTCCCTCTGCCTCGACCCCGCGGAGCTCCTGGTGAGTTGATTTCCTCAGAGGGAGAGCCGAGTGAGGCTGAGGATCGTGGAGGAGAAGCACAACCTCGAGCGCCACCCCTTGAGCCACCCCGTCGACTAATGAGTCGCATTCGTTCACGCGGCATCCTGAGACCTTTCTACCCGGAGTCCAAATGTGCCCTTCTCCACACAGAAGCCGACCAGGTAAGTGAATAACAGTATAAATAACACAATGGAAGGGTCCAGAACTTACCACCCAAAATTGCAGACGGGGAAAAACCAGAGCCATGCTGAGCGGAGTGCTCAAAGCCCGGAAACTTTGAAGCCGACTGGAACGCACAGATACCAAGGCCGTTTGAAGCAGACAATCAAGAAAGCCTGAGCAACCCAGGATGAAGACCAAGGCCTTCTGAGCAGAGGGCCGAGGTCTAAAGCTTGGCACACTCAACCATAACACCCTCATCCACGACCTGAGCAGATTGTTAACAGAACACCGAGACCAGATGCAGACCATTCCCAACTTTGCCAACCCTTCACAGCGCATCGTCAAGCGGAGGAGGCCGACTGAAATAATACGCAGCGTGACCGTTCTCCCATGCAGAGTTAAGGCCGCATTTAGCCAAGCTGGACGGGGGAAGCTGTCTCGAGATGCTTCCGTCCACCTGTCTGAAGCGGGCTGCCACTTGCCTCTTAATGAGGCCACCCCTTCATTAACTCTCGCCCTAATCACCCGCAGCTGGGGAAAAGCTATCTTAAATTTTATTTTCACATAAAATGACATATTAATCTCAAATTATCTTTTAGGATGCATTCATATCAGTTACGGTGATTCATAGTATACATTGTTTTCTTAAAGTCGCCTTGTTCTTGAAAAATTGTTTCAAAACTATATTGAAATTTAGATTGTGGCTATATGGATTTTGAGATTAATTTTAGATGTTCACAAAAAAATTTCTTTCTGACTTTTCTCAAATATAGGGACAAAATCTCAATACTATCAAATGGTGAATTCTTCAAATTCCATCTCATTCCATATTATTGATCAAATTCCTTCGTGGAATTATGTCTTTCCATCTTGAGTAAGTTCATATTTTATTTATATTTCGATTATCTAATTAATTTTATTTTATTCAATCCACATGGCATATTCTAGCTACAATCATAGATTAATGATGGTAATAACTATTTAGTATACTAAAATTTCAAGAAACAAATTTCATTGTCATCCTTACTAATATCATTAATATTGCACTAATGTCGTTGAATATTTCTTGAAATTAGGATTTTAGTGATTATGAGTGACCCACCTACCATCTTCTAGTAAACCCTCCACTACAAGCTCAAATCAAGAGAATGTTTCATTAAGAGAGAATTGGAGAGGAAGCATACAAAGAATGGTTGAATCAACCACCTATTCAATTCCCACTATGTCCAGATTCACCAATTAGGAATGACTACAACAATAGTATTTCTTTATCACAATTTGGGAATGGAGGAAATAAAATGGATGTTACTATGAATTATTACATCTGAGATACAACTCCCATGGATGCAATGTTGCTAGATGAATTCTAGAACAATGAGCTAGGGGATGATGCTCATATCATTGATACCTTATTCAAAATCCTAAAATCTGCTTCCACTACCCTTCTCTTTGGACCTAGTGATAAATCAAAGTATACTAAGCTTGGGATAATGATGTTTTTGTACAATGTGAAACAAATGTTTGGCATTTTGAATGCATGTTTCTCAAAAAAATTAAGGTAATTGACTTGCATGATTGATCAAGTTCCTTATATCTTTTCACACAATCAAATTTAAAAATGACTGATTTTATGCATGCTAAATATTGACATTGTACAATTGTATTCCCCACCAACTGCATGATATTTAAATATAAGTTTCTTCCAAGTGAGAATTTTTTTCCAGGTCGTTGTCAAGAGGAAAAGAAGTTGTTGAAAATGTTATGCGTTCATGATTACATATCATATCATTCATGTTTAAATGATTGTATTTTATATAGAGGAGAATATGTAGACAAAGTGATATGTCTAAAATGCCGGCATGACAGGTACCATAATTAAAAAAAAAACATGTAAATCACATGGTCCTCCTCATAAGATATTGATTCACATGTGTATAATCCCAAGGATTCAAAAACTCTTTCTTCGAAGAATTATCTATGTTGCAGGGATGGCATGCCTCACACATAACTGATTCACTAGTTATGTGAATCCAAATAGATTCAATGACCATGAAGCATATAGAGGATACATGGCCTAAAAAATTCAAGGATTGAGTACAAAGTCTAATACTTAGCATATCCATGGTTGGCATCAACTAACTATTTTGTTTGGCTTGTAGTAGTGATCAATAATAATACCCCCCACCATTTTCCATGAAGAATGAACATCTTATGTTGGCTCTCACAGTCCATGCTAAAAGACAAATGAAGAATATGGATGTCTACTTATAAACCATTGGTAGATGAATTTAAGGAATTATGGTAATGGATACATGTGTATCATGTATGAAGATCCATCGCAATAAAGAAGAGTTTTACGTTGTATGGAATATGTGCTTACACCATACATGATTATCCAATCTTAGGAGTTTTCTCTACTAAATTGCATTCTTATTCATTTTTTTAGTAACAATTGCTTCACATATTAATTTAATTTGTTGTAATTTTTTAGATCTTCATGTTCACTAATGTTTCGGCCTATATATAATAATTTTCAGGTCTTGTAACAAACGGGTATCATGGATGTAAATTTTGTGGACCTTCTCTAAAGACTAGGTGGTCTGAACACCATGGGAGATTCACTCAATGAACCTTTGATATATCAAGTGCATTCTTGGCATAATAAACAATAGCCTTAATTTGATTCAATATTGGGAAATACCTCTAAAAATCACATTATTTAACCCCCTCCCAAAATGAGCCCAATACACCTTCCCAATTTAGAAAACCCCTACTTTCACTAGATATTGTAGGTATCCATTTTTTCATTAACTTTATTTATACCCATTCATATTTTTTCATTAACTTTGAGCTCCATTTTTTAAACATTCCAATATAAAAACCCTTTACCCCCCTTTACATGCTCAATATATTACGCAATTGCTTCCTCAATATATATCCACTAGTATGAATGTACGAGGTATGGTATTGCTCCCCTAGTGAAGTCTCCATGCTGAACACCTACGAAATGCAGTGTATGACTACTTCAGGGTATTCCTTCAGGAAGAACACCATTATAGAAGAGCAACATCCACTTTCAATGGTAAACTAGAAAGAACCCAAAGGCCTGCAATAATGAAACCAGCTAGATGGCTTAGAGCATATGAGGTAGAGAAGGAGAACGATTTTACATAGATGTTTGATTGAAATGGGGAGCCTATGTTTAATGATCCATATTCCTTCGACACCTATGTTGATAAATTTCCCATTGGGATGAAAAGGAAATTTGTCTTTTATGAGATTCCATAATGGGAGCATCCTATGATTTCCAACTTACTAAATCCCATGCATATATTTAACAATGTTTCATCTTCTTTATGAGGCGCATATCATCGAAAGAAACTGACACATTAGTTTTTACGAGAGATATAATTTCTTCAAAAAATAAAAACAAACATTCGCCAAGACAATAATATAAAGGATAGGTTGACCCCTCTTTGTCTTTCAAAGAAGGTGTTACATCAGCTACAACACCCTCCAAAATTTTTCCTTAGCTTCGTTTTGGAGCCTCCCGACCAAATTTTCGTAGCTCCTTGTCTTGCTTCATCAAGTACACAAGCTTCAGTGTTTTTCCTACACAAAGGTAGACTGTCGATCATAGCTCGATGCATTCCCCTCAAAGTTTGTTCATCTAGATTTGGTCCAGTGGTGGGCTGGGTGGTTCCCCAAGAAATTGCGAAATTCTAGAAGGCGACCAACCTTCCCTCCAGAAATTGCGCAATCCTGTCTGCTAGCCTGCTAGGCTCAAAAATTGCATAATTCTTCTAGTCAACCCTCATAGTGAAAACTGTGTAATTTTCTCCAGCAAGGCTGGTCATCCCATAATTTGCACAAATCTTGGTAGAAATCAATTTCTCTACCCAGAAATTGTGCAAATCTCTTCAGAAACCACGCCATCTCCCAGCCAAAAATGCGCATTTCCTTCAAGTAGTTGAGCAACTTCATGCACGAGCAGTTCGGTTGACTAGTACCACCTAGGAAAATGGAAACTTGACTTGCATGCATGTCTTGATTTTTCCCATAATAGAAAAAGGAAACATTGAAACAGCATCCCATGATTCAAGGAGCTATTTTTGGCAGCTAGAGGTTACAAGCAAAGTTGTTTTAGAAACTTTCCTCCAAGTGTCATTTTTTCATAGATTTGTGGCATGCTCATCATGAGCTAAAAGCTTATTTATTAGATGCATCAAATCTTATTCCTTTACATCAATCTTCGAGCTCTGACATCCTACAACACATCCAGGACTCTTCGACACATCCGGCTCAACTATTCATGGGTAAGTGGCCTCAACTTGTCTTTTTCAACATTTCTGTCGATTTTTATGTTTTCACTTGTGTGAGTGATGTTTTCTAGATTTGTTTGAACGCTTTTTTTCATTTGAATGTATACTAGCGTGTCCTAGCACTATTTCATTTTCCGTTGCTATCTCATTGTTGTCACATGCATGAAACTATTTTGCATGAAAGGTCACTAATTTGGTGACTCGCTTCACTCACATGCATGTTGACCTATTTATTGAATCATTAATTCATGTGTTTCATTAACTTTCAATCAATTTTTCTTTAACTTAGTGTCGCCATACATTTACTTCCATATTTTCTTTCAGTTGCAGGTAGGCAGTCTGACCTACCTTGGCCCAAACTCTACCTTCACTGAGACAGCATTGCGCAATCTGGGGCTTTTCCCTCCTCTTCAGAAATGCACATTTTTGTCCAAGCACTCTCCTCCATGAATATTTTGTGCATTTCTAAGGGACTGTGACTGTTGGCCTAGAAAATTGTGCAATGCAGTCCCTGGGCCTGCAGTCACTCCCAACTAGAATTGCACATTGCGCAATCCCAGCAGTCAGCAGCTAGTCTGGATTGTGAATTACACAAATCTAGTATCCAATCTTGCCTCCCATATAGCCTAGACTTCCTTTTGAGCAGTTTTGGCTACCAATCACCCAACCTCCCAAAAGAAATTGCACAATCTTGCCTACCAGTTCCCCAGGTATGTGTTGTGTCATTCCTTGGATTTTCTTTGGTTTTCACTGATACAATTCTTGCCATACATGTTTCTTTGTCTCCAGATCTTTTAGGTGTTCATCCACCTCTTAGTAATATAGGATCACTGGCCTCCAAGAGATTAGGATCACAGGACATTGACAGAAATGTAGCTGGAGAAGTAGTTGAGTGAGTATCATCCAGTCTCCCAATCTATGAGGATACTAAATTTTTTCTGCACAAGGACTTCAAAATCAAGTGGCAAGAGGTCAATGAAGCATTTGTAAGCACTTTTCAAGAAGACCTCGAAGACCAACAGGAATATGTGAACATTCATAAGTATAGCTTGTATCAAATTTCATGTAGATATCCCGCATTTCAATGCACGGACATAATACACGGGTTGTCTCTCACACTCTTCCCTAGCTAATGACCTTGAGAAGCATCAATGGGACAAATATTGCAACCTTCTGGGCATGATATTATGATGAGATTTGTCAGATGTTAGAGCCCACGACTATCATGAAGACTCACATTAGTTTACCCAAAAACAGTGATAACTCAAGAGACATTCTGAAGAACTAGGTAAAGGAGCTCACTCGATTTAGGTTCACACCAAACTAAATCTACAAAATGAAGATACTATAGAAGGCGTATTAACACTTGTTCATATTTTCATGTTGACTGTATGGCCAAGAAAGCATGAAAACCTTCCTACAAAGTTGGGTGATCATGTTGGATCAACTGGCTAGAGGAAGAAAACCATGTAACTAGTCTGGAATGTCTACTCATCAGCAGAAGGATCAAGTAACAAAGGATCAACAGTCACCCGGAGGTGTGCATGAAGAAATTTACATGTCTGCCTACATCTTGGATGCAATCTGTGCTTGACAGGGGTTTCCAGGCTTGGAGTGGGCATGGTCACCGATGAAGACTATTGTAAACACATATTTCAAGTTGTTGTCCAAATGCAGCTTCAAAGGAGTGTAAACACATGGTTGTCCGATTATTTTATCACCCAAGTTTACAAGATGATATTCAAATAGGATCCACCCTGTATGTCAAAGGAAACAATGGAGGAATTGTTAGACATTGATGATAGGTATGCCTCACTGTCTGACACCTTCATCCAAATGTCCAGTGCGGAGAAGCCTCCTCATGTTCTACCAAATTTTGCGTTGGACATACATGTCATGTAGGAAGTAGCTTATCACATTGTGACATGATTGGAAACTAGACTACACTTGAAGAAGAAGGCACCTTGGCCCGCTCTCCCATTCCAGATTGGGTTATATGAGATCCAGAGTATAAAGCAAGTAGATGTTGAAGCAGAAAATATGAAGAAGTATCCATTCAACCTTCGAAGTTACAATCCGTACGACCCACATTGTATTGTGAAGGATAACTACATGAGAGTTCAGTTCAATTGGATCCACGGGGCATTTCATTTGGCCAAGGAGGACCCATGGAGATATTGTTATAGTTTCTCTAGACCCAATGAACAAGTCAGCTTCATTGTGGAGTGGTTAGCGGAGAAACATGAAGAAGCATAATGGAGAGCACCACCAACAACAACAACAGTAGCAGCAGAGAAAATCATACTAGTGCATGACAAAGGTAAGAGGAAGATTATCGATCTCATGGAGGATGAGAAAAGCTGCAAGTTACGAGCAGACCCACTAGTAGAGAAAGTAGCTATGGCAATATAGGCAACGAGGTAGCAGCTCGACATGCAAATCGTGTAGAGGCAGAAGGATAAGAGAAGAATGGAGGAAGGAAATACAGGCAAAGAGGCAGCAGCTCGACATGCAAATCATGTAGAGTCAGAAGGATAAGAGAAGAATGGAGGAAGCAGAGAACGAGTTGCATGAGTTGAAGGAGCAAATCTGGAAGGAACAAGAGGTGCAGAAATAGGAGAGGGAAGCATAGTAGCAATAGGTACAGAATGGGGTGCAACATGTACAAATAGATGAAACAATTCCTATACAAATAGTTAATTCATCTTAACATATAGCATCAGGTAAATAGGGTGAACCATCACAGGACCAAGACTTCACTCATGAGATAGAGCAAGCACTTCAACAGGTTGATGTAGACATGGAGCAGGAGGATTGGAACATGACACCGACCTCATGCCTCATCACTAAGAGGTCGACTTACATGATTCACCGCATCCATATGATTAGCAAGTATTAAGTGACCAAGGAGGCATTGAGATCCTTGCTGATGAGCCAAAAGGAGAGATGAACAACATCTCATTCGACAAATCTCAACATAGAGTTGTGAAGTCTCGTAGAGTGTCAACTCTGGAGGATCATACATCTCCTGCACAAGTTGAGGAACGAGTGATCATGACTAATGTACAAAATCCTCTAGCAGCCTTGGCCAATGGAACTAGAGTGTATGCCGAATCCAGTAGCTCAAATGTTTGCTTTCTAGTAGCTGAGAATGAGCGAATGGCAAAGGAACTAAAAATGGCCAAGAAAGGATGAGAGTTGGTGACAACGTCCACTCAATCTGAACTAAGGAAGGAAATAATATATGAAGATTTGTCTCTTGACATGGTTATGCGAGAGTTGTACTCCATGTTCAGTACCGTGCATAAGGCATTCGTCCATCTCAATGGATGGCAGCAACGATGTGCTAGAAGAGCATGTATCTTGATGAACTTGCATGTTGTAGATGATGAAATGAAAACATGGACGATGAAATACAAGGGAGCCCCATTTCACTTGCCCAAGATGATGGGGGCCAACGCGGTCGAGATGAAGGCACATATCCAGAGTCAAATCCCAAACTATGAAGAGGTCCCGTAGCTCATCACTACCATATAGGCTTCCCATGTAATTGTATTCAATAGTATGGATGTAGTGGTGCGTACACATACGATCCCATCTACTGGGACTCTCATCGAAGCGAAGACAAAGAAATACATCCAACTAGAGCTTGCCTTGTACTTCAATGATTTGATGTGCATTGCCACCAGCAAAGACTTTCCCATCTGTGCAAACATCATGCACAAGTATTTTGTTGGTCCATCTACATTGAGGAAAATGATGGACATGCTTTCAGATGAGTTGGACAGAGGAGCCCGAGTAGTGTACCCAGATCCTATGGATGTGAGAGTCAAGTTTCAAATATGTGTCGCAATGGAGCACACGGACACTGTCAAGGACTACTAATCTTGGAATCAGTATGTTACTATTGATCAACATGAGGATGTTGAGGATTTTGACTTCCATGGTTGTCTAAGTCATAGTGATGTCTAGCTTGGCTCACTCAAGCCATTTTGTTTCACATGGGTACATGTGCAATGTAATGTAAAGTCATGTCAAGTGTAAGTCAAGTTGTGATGGTTGGATGTAATAGTCATAGAGTAGACGAAGAGTCGTGAGGGTAGTTGAACTGTCACAAAGGGGAATGTCAAGGGTCATCCCACCCTTTGCTATAAATAGGCTCTCATAACTCATTGTAAATGCTTTTGGTCAGCCAAGCTTCCGATAAGATTATCTTGGAGAGAGCTTGGATAGTATTGTAATGAGCCTTAGCTTCTCCACTGTGAAGATCGAGTACATATCTTCAGAGGAGCAGGTGGTTGTGGCTGTAATGTTCCACTATTGGAACTAGTGGTTGGACATGGATGTATTGTACGACTGCAACTTACACTTATTTCAATAACAAGAGCTAGCATGTTTCATGCATATGTTGTATTGTATTCTATGCTATCTAGTTTACTCTAAATGATATATGTATTTTCTTTCTTACGCATGCATGTATAGACTATTCTGTATAAGTATGTACAAATATTTCTTAAATGTGTTGTTGGTTTAACCATCGCTTTAGATTGCTCGCTAACTTGTCTTCCATGTTGTGATGTATCTCTGTTCATGTGTTCCCTTCCAAGCCGAGTGCTATCAGAGGTTTCTAAGGGGTGCACTCATCTCAACCCCCCATGTGTTAGAACCTCTCATGCACCTTACTTGACTCACTATAGTTGTCACACCCTTGCTACCGACAAATTTATCTTACTTGCCTCTATGCGAAATCGTGGTCAAGGAATTACCATATGTCCCACTGCAGGAACTCCTACACTAAATGGTTTGAGGTCTAATTGGGACTTCTTACTAGGGAGATTCCCTGACATGTTAGCAATTCCATTACCGTCAACATTTATGGCACTAAAAGGAGGGTCTGATTATAAGCTGTGTCGTCTCATCCTATTTTAAACCTTTGCATATCTTTCATGGATTCTTGCACTCTTCTCCCTCCAAGATGTTTTTCAAACCATGAAGATGTCACCATTACGAGGGATTTTTTCGATCACTTGTCCACTTACACGTATGATGCTAAAGGTGAAGTGGCTTGGTGTGAGTACTTACATGACTTTATTTCCATGCTTCATGAGGAAGATGGGTGTTCTAATGAACTGGCCAACTTGCTGCTTACATATAGACTTTGTGAATCTCCACTTCAATGGATGTTCATCCTACCAACTAAAAGCGTGCACTCACTTGAGCACTTTTTTGATATCATTGAAGACCCTTTCTATCATTTTGATCCAAACCATATTGACAAAAAATGCTACAGCAATGGAAGGCTTCACATGAATCGATTATGGATTTTTGGCAACACTTCTGTGACTTATAGTTTCAAGCTCCGAGGAGCCAGATGAAATTTCTCTATCTTTGGGACCGATTTGAGTATTGCATTAAGAAATTTTCTCATTCCAAGAAGAAGTTTGAAATCAAGCCTCGCTCAACACTCTTTAGTGAGGGATTTGCAATCTCAGCCGGATGTGGTCAGTGTCACGAGTGGTTGTCTTCCATCCCCTCATTAAACAAATCCACCACTGTCGAGTGATCTTGAGGATCATTCTCACACACATTTTTAGCTTTCACATCCTCCTGATATCACTTCACTTAATTTTCATGCAGATTTGGTTGTGAGTCCATTGAGTTGTCATATGCATTATGTTCCACAACCTCCATCTTCACACTTGGTTGTTCCTCTGGATGATACTATCTTGTGTTCTTCCATTCCAAACTTTACACTTGTTGTGAATAAGGAACAAGCCATTGATGGAGTTGGTGTTGCACAACCAACATGTGTTGTCATTCATGAATAGTATGAATGGGAGCTTGAGCATCAACACTCAGTGAAGGATGACTCCCTTCCATCCAAGCCTCCTCAGTTCTATCTTGACATCTTCGGTGAGCCTACATCCATGATATTTCATGTGTACCTTCATCCACGGATGCAACCATTGTTGATCACTTGCAAGACACATCGGATGTTGGTCTATCATTCGGCAACGAAGAGGAAGAGTTATTCATTGAAAATCCATTTGATTTTTCATCTGCCTTTTCTGGAAACGTAGAGGATGATTTTGTTCGCTTTCCATATACCTCTTTATTTGATTCATATGATCATGAGGATGTTGATGAAATCATTGATTTTTCTGATCATGGTGGTCATGATCCATTTACTACCATATTTTATCACGATCATGACTCTATCGTAGTTGATCTTTCAAATCCATGGGTTTATGATGATCTATCTGATGATGAAGATGAAACACCTAAGGCTATCAAGGAACTTCATCCCAAGTTGATGCTTATGTCAGGCCCTCACTCTCTTGGGGTTAGTCTCACTTCTGATTAGGAAATTGTTCAATAACCCAAAGCTCCACATCACTCTTCTATATGCATCGAAGATCCATATCACACATATATCATACTTCCTCGACTCAAACTACATGATCCTATCACACATTCGTCGGAGGGATCTTACATTGCAAGCACGCGTGCATGACACAAGTTATCTTTGTTTCTTTTGTTTGCTTCCATGTCCAAGTCAAGATTGTGCTTATGCTTCAAAGTTACATGTAGTGTCACAAATCTTCGTGATAAGTCCACATACTACTCATCATGCACTTGCACTCACTTATGTCTAGTGGGCACTTTGAAACATGAAGTGTTGTTCTCTTCATTATTATATATTTCTTGCTTGTTGGTTCAAATAACTAGGTTTCTCACGAATGAATCCTTCACCAACACGGGTTAACCAATGCGTCAGTGGTTCCATTGGAAATATCACTTCATGTGATCAGGCCCATGCATCGTTAGCTTTGGAGTAGGAGTAGTGTTTTCTTTCAGTCAGCTTTCTTGCATGCTTGTGTGCTTACTTGCTTTATTTGTTATTTTGTTAGTTTGCTTGCTTGCCTACTCATTTTTCTTTCACTTTTGCTTCTATTATTGCTTTGTTATGTTGTTAGTTAGTTCACGTGTTTCATTCATAGGTGAGTTTCACATGAAACCATGTATGACTCTTGAAGCGAGCTAGGTAAAGTACAAGAGAGCTTGTACAACTATCACTACTTGGTTATCTATTATCTTGCCTCTATATGAAGAACTTGTTACTTTTATTCCATGATATGTCAAAGGAAAATACATACTTTTCAAAGCAAACCTTGGTGAAAACACAACTCTTGCGTGCTAACTAGTGTCACCTACTCCAGTCGGTTGTTTTTGGGTTAACCCTTGTCAGCTCAGTCAAGTAGATTAAGGTGAAAAAATATCATATGCAAGACTCTCAAGGTGTTGAAAGGAAAAAGAAGAATGAATGTTCAACACTAACCTCGAAACATAGAGGCTTGGTGATGTTTTACTTATTTAATACAATCCATGACTCCCCATACCTTATAGTCCATAATTCACTGAAAGAATAACATACCCCATCTGATATTGTCATAATTGGCACCACCGTACTGGGATTAGGTCTCCCTTGTGCTATAAACATGCTTCACTTGGCTCATAGAGATCGACGACTCCACTTTTGTGGTTGGTTATGAAAATATCCAAAATCTTCACACTGGACATGGAGTTTACAAACAACTTAATTGGGGCTCTGACACCACTATACAAGCCTGAATAAACTCTACAATAAGAAAATATCATATTATTGAGATGAAGAATGAAAATATTTATACATCCTAAATATCGGTACTAGATAGTTATGTCTAGATAATTTATCAACCAAAATATAGAAACTAAGGACACTAATAATGTACAATGAAAACCCCAAAGTATTAGCTAACAAATGTTAATTGTTGGTATGTATGGGTCTAGATTTCTGGCTTAATAACCATGGCCTTAAGCTCCTCTTTAAGATCTCCATTCAATCACGTTTTCTTGATATCCATGTGTTCTATTTACAAATAAAATGTTGTAGCAAGTGAGATTAAGATTGACATAAATTTTCTTTGAAGCAAGATCAAATACCTCATGAGAATGAAAACCTTCGACTTTTGAATATCCCTTTGATACTAGTTGAACTTTTTACTTCTCAACCTTACTAGCTACATTGAGCTAATTTAGAGATTGTTGATTAAATACAAACATAATATTTAAAATAAGTATTGTCGTTGACATCTATGAGTCTCGTAACTCTAGAGAATATCCATTTATGAGTCTCGTAACTCTAGAGAATATGCAAAGAATAAATAGAGTAATAATGAAACAAAAACACAAGTCTCCATCATTTATTTTCCTGAACAAAAATTCACTAAATGAATTGTGCGGAGATATCACCATCCTCCACACTCTAAAAAAAATAACTATCAAAACATAAGATTTGAAAATAATAAAAATTTGCCAAAGGTGTCTCTATATCAACCCCGGGTGGATGTACCGGTGTTGACGTTTTAGTTTTTTACAAATGGACAATTGTGATGGTGTTTGAAGGAATATCCTTCATCTTAGTTTGGAGCATGGAGTTGTGACATAAAATATATTTGAAAGGTATACAAATTAATGCAAATACGAGAGGTGAAGCGTTTCCATTCTCCCACATCGTGGCGATCGTTTGTATCCACCTCCATCGTCTTCATTTGTCTCTACCTCCCTCGTCTCGAGATTGCAAATGGAAAATTAAAGGTCGCGGTGCTTGTGTACTCTCACGGAGGAGGTTTCTGCATTGAATTGGTTGCATCGCCACTTTATCACAATTATCTTGATAAAGTGGCTACAAAGGAAAAGGTGATTTGTGTTTCAGTGCAGTATTGGAGAGACCCTAAGAATATCCTCCCTATGGCGTATGATGATTGTTTTGGCATTCTCGAACGGTTTGACCACTAGAATGTCACTGGAAGATGTTTTTGTGGATCCGTTTCTCGCTTCTAATGTAGATTTCAAAAATGATTTCTTGGCTGGAGACAATGTCGGGGTCAACATCATGCACTAGAAGGGAATCCATGTGATTCAAAGGCATTGGGAGGACAGGTGCTTACAAGGGGCCATTCTGGTCCACCCGTTTTTTTGGAAGAAAAGAAAAAATCACATCTGAAGTAGGGAGGAATGTGTAGGTGGAGCATTTAGTTAAGGTGGTAGATGGAGACTAGAGCATCTCTCTTCCCATGGGGGCCATCAAATATTAACGGTTTTGTAACCATGTTTGGCCTCGTTCTCTAGTTACATCCACTCTGTTGTATCCTCGAACATTGATATTTGTGGCAAGGAAGGATCCGCTGAGGCATCGAGGTATTTTTTAATACCAAGCACTAAGGAATGCTGGCAAATATGTTGAAATGGTTATGATGGAATGCAAAAACTACATCTTTCATCTCCTGAAGCCAAAGTCTCAGAATGCACCCTTTATCCTAAAACGCATTTCCAATTTCATACGATCCTCCTCTAATCGCAGAAAGCACTAAGACAACCATCTTCTATGTTACGACATGTGCCCACATGGATATGAAATACAATTTGTTTAAATTTAAACTTCTCAACACTATGTTATGGGTTGATGCTTGACAGGCCATCTCTCTTTTTAAGAGTATCGTGTGAATCATAGTTACTAATGTATGTTGAATCGGTCAAACAAATCTGAATGCTATGGTCAAATTATTTGTTCAAATTTTATTCTTTTTGGGTTTATGATTCGAACAACAACATTTGGGATTTGCAAAGGGAGTAGGATATGCAGGATCTTTTTATATTATTATTAGCTATTCATTTTAAAGGCTAATCAACTGCACCGATAAGATGATCAATTGGATACTTAATGCAATCTCTAGTTTCCAGACCTTTGCTTTAATGGTTAGTCAACCATGTCATATTCAATATTGATAGTCCTTAACATGATTTAAGGTGAATTAGCCAATGGAACATTTACTCATCATTAGAAATCCAATTCTCTGATCTTTTTATTTTTTTAAATGTATCATTCCTTTTCAAATGTCATCATTTAAAATTCTTATTAATTTTCACTCCAAAAATATATTGAAAAAGACAAAAAGTTTTTCTTTTCAGTTATATGTTGAAGGAAAGTTTTGTTTTTCAAGAAATTTCATTCTCAACTCTTCCTTTAGCTAGAGATTCATTGAAAAGGAGAAGAATTGTTTATCATCTTAGGTGCATTTTTTAGTGGTTTTTGGAGTCGAGTCTTCACACCACAAAGTTTCATCTCCATACCTTTTGACTTAAGAAACAACCAATAAAATTAACACTTACTTAAAATTCATCTAGCAATCTTTTTATTTCTAGGGCTCTTATCACCAACATAGCTTAGGCTAGTACCTTGGAATAGGTTTTAGTTAACTCTCCAAGACAGTAAAACAAACAAGTAGTCGATCTTGCTGTAGGAAAAATTCCAATTGTTACATCTATGCTTTGGGAAGTTCCTCTTAAAGGAGTCAAGCACGAGATCATATCTGAACCAGTGAGGTAATCAATTCTTCCTCATTGGGAACGATAGTAGATATACATGTATTAACAATGGTAAACCTCAGACTGACCATTGTCGAGGAGCCTGGGATCACTTGTTGGTAAACCTTGGATTATGTCAAGGAGCCTTCAAGGGGATTGAGCTTTGTTACTCTGCCCTTGCATGTGTATCGGACTGTAGACTGTTCCCCCAGGTATATTTGTTTCTGTTGGTAGCCTTAGTGGCCATAATCTATAGGATTCTTTCCTAAGGTGACAGTGGAGGGAAGATCCCAATGTACCTAGAGCAGACATCAACTAGACTCACATGGACTCTCTGGGGGGTTATATTCACTCGAGACAGGTTTGTGGAAAAACTTGTGCCAGTCTGTTTCATTAAGCAGGTTGTCAGGGTAATTGTTCCAACCGCCATTTCTGTATTGAATTCTTCTACGTTGGATTTCATCACCAACTAGTGTTTTCGGTATGGAAAGATACTTTTTTGTGTGTGGTTTGAAATCTTAGATTGTTAGGTGTGTGATTCAATTTTTTGGTTCTTTAGAGACTTTAGGTGGATTTCTTGAGATTTTCTTTGTTTTTGTGTGAATTAATTAATTAATTAATCGTGGCTGAATTACCAAGGCAATCACGTAGACTTCGGGGGTAGCCTCCTGAATATACACCAAGTCGGCTTGAAGGGCTAAGAGCGCTTATCACACCTAGTGGTAGTAGCATTGGGTCACCAGAGGCTGGAGAATCATCTTTAATTATTCACCCTAATTATCAAGTTCCAGCAACAGAGTATATTTGTGAACCAATTTCACTTTCCGAATTTACTGCTAGTTTATCTTCTACTAGTGAATTAGTTGAGGAACCTGAAATTTCTGAACCTAAAACTGAACCTGCTGCTACTTCATCCTCAGGATTTGCTTCTCCAGTTTCTAGTGGTCCTAGTTCACCCAGGGTAGGAAGTGTTATTACCCAGAATCTTCCTTATGGACTCAGTGCTATTGAAGAACTTGTTACTTCAGACGAAAATATAACTCCTCTTGAAAATCAACCGATTATAGAACTTAGGGAGCGTGAATCTATCTTTTATAGTCCTTTTCAAAGTGATGCTTGGTATGTATCATTGACAAACTTTTTAGAAAATTTGGGTCTCGTTACTTCACCACCTTGTATTCCTTTTCATCCTATACCCAACGGTTATTATCCTCCTTCGAATATGTCAAACCGGTCATCCATGTTTTCCCAAAATACGGGTACCTTTTTATATGGTGGTCCTTCTATTCCTTCTGGGTATCAGTTAGTTTCTAGTACATTTTCAGGAGCATCTCCTCAACCCATCAAACATGGGGTATGAACTGGTAATAATGGAACTCTACCATTGAGTGTAGAAGAAATTCTTATGATGTCTAGTACTATTCCAAATCCACAACCTCAAGGTAGTCTGATACCGCCTGGCGGCCAACCTCAAGGTAGTCAAATATCACCATGGGGGAAACCTCAACGCATTCAAATACCACCTGGGGGGCAACCTCAAGGTAGTCAAATACCACCTGGGGGGCAACCTCAAGGTAGTCAAATACCACTTGGGGGGCAACCTCAAGGAAAATACATACCTTAGGGACAGTAGATGCCTCAAGGTCAACCCCAAACTCAATATATGCCTCAAGGTCAACCTCAGACTCAATATATGCCTCAAGGTCAACCCCAGTATCAATATATACCTCAAGGTCAACCCCAGTTTTAGTACGTGCCTCAAGGTTAT
>APFE031696320.1:203502-241843 GCA_000404065.3 Pinus taeda | reverse complement strand
TATGACTATTGTTGTTTCAACAGTCTTTCGACTTATTAAGTTTCCTCATAATGGAAAGATCATTACAATAGATCATTGAATTATCTTTCATCTGACCCATAATCGTCAATAATTTCATCGATATAGGGGGTAGGGTAATTGTCTTTAGGACAAGCTTGATTATTCCTATAGGTAAGAATGGATTGTAAAATATAATGAGCAAGCACTCCTGCAGTGTGGAATACCATGGCGGGGATCTTGAATTTGGAGGCAAATATATCCATTCATCCCATCAATATGCCACTTATAATATAAATTGGAGGAGAGGAATCAGGAACCTCGTTTTTCTCTTTAATAGTATTTATCTCCTCATCGAGCCATTTCTCGAACGACCCTACCAACTTGTGCAACAAAGAAATGAGTTTACCGGTGACATGAAAATAAATATCAGCCATGGTGTATGTTCCTGGGGGCACTCCATTGATGGGAGGAAAGGGCAGAGATACAAATTGAATTTCCATATTTAAGTTGGCCTTAACCCTAGGCTAGAGCTTCTTAGAACTTCCCAGAGTTGTTATGTATGATATTGAGAGTTTTTGTGAGGTGAGTAGCTCGACTAGCTCCATGAATGGAATGATATGGGTCTTCCCCAACAATGGAACCAAAACTACATTGGGTTTTCTTTCTCCCCATATTTTCTGCAATTCATAACTGTGACCACCCCTTAGGTCACTATCTTGATGCCATTCGGCTCAACCCTCCTGAGCAATTTTCATGGATTACAACAATGGCATCAGAATAGGGACATGAGTTGTGATGATGGTTATGAATTGCAAAAATGTTGGGGATCCTCAGTAGTGAACTTGGCACTTGTGGGCTGAGTAGATGGTGTGTTGTCGCATTGATGGTTATTGAGTCAGATCAAAACTATTTTGCATGCCACCGAACAAAAATAACAAGAAGGAACCAACCTGAAGACGATCAAGTGGCTAGCGAATAACACATGTCACTATGAAGCCAACGTGATGTAGAATTGGATCAACCATGAGCCTGCACCAAGCTAGTAGCCTTTGGAATCTCTTCTACAATGAAACACCTGTATGGGTTGGGTCGGGGGTGGAAGGGGGAGGGTCTGTAGTTATTAGCAGGGGATCGAGGGGTGCAGATGGAGGCAGTGGAGACTGACAGGTGGGGGGAGAATGAACTAGAAGTAGGGAGTGCATGAGAGACATAGTAGGGGAAGAAATGTTAGGAGGGTAGTTGATATCCAAGTCTTTAGCCAAATGCCTCAGGGAGGGGGATGAGTGTCTGAAGAGTATGAAGAGGTCACTAATTAGGTTGGTGGACTTGGTTTTAGCTTCTTCCTTGGCTTTCAACTACCTAGACATAAGGTTACAGAGGGCCCAAATAGAATGTCCATAGCGGGCCTATTCTTCTTCCATGGCCACCTTCGTTCCGTGAATGAGGTCAGGTATATTATGGTCAAACATAATAGCAATGGAGGTATGATCCATGGTGGTTTGGGGTTTCCCAAGACCTCCACCCTGACCTGGTGAATGATCTCTCCCTCTGTCCATGCTCATGAGTGGGATGTGGGAAAAGAGGGTGTGGGTATGAGGCCGAAGGGGGTGGAAAAGATTGCTTGAGCAGAAAACCAGAGGAAGAATAACAGGTAGGCCAGGTTGTTGCATGATATAGAACCTTGATCAATAGGATGTTCTACACATGTCAAGGAGAGGGAACGGGTAGAGTGATGGTGCCAGATGTATGTTATGTGACTAAGGATGATTCCACTTGTTGGCTACCGTTAGTTTGTCAAGGCAATCTACCTTGGGTCACCCAGATCTATGGAACAAAAATATGAGTTATATTTCAATACTAATTAATAATTAAATAAAGATGAGAAATGAATGGGCGATATAGAGGGATGGAAAATAATTGACACCAACATCAAATAATTATTGAAACTTGTAAATTTAATAACTAAATAAATAATTAAAAAAAGATGAGGTATAAAAGATGATAGAGAGGGGAATTCACAACAACATTATATAATTGATTATTGATAGTTGTAAATTGTATACGTAGAAAAGGTATTTATTTAATTACCAATTTCAAACTATATCTTATATTCAAAAAATAAAATTATTTTTATAGCATTTTTCCACTAAGAGATTAAATATTTAATGATATAATTTTATCTATATAATTTTGAATTTTAAAATTAATGTTATTTATATTATTAAACTATTATTAATGTTTAATTTTATTTTAATTTTCCATATATGGTGGTTTGAGAGGAATCACATTTTTTTATATGTAAATATATTTTCAAATTTTGATTAATATATATTTGGTGTTAAGATGGATTTATGTTTGTGTTTAATATGCCATATGCTAACTGCATGTCTAGCAGGGAAGGATTTACACATCTCCCTCATACTCAATAACATGCCACTGAAATATTTTAAGAAAATGATCAAATGTTATCTAGAGTTTAAGATGCATTTCAACCACAATATGTTTGCCCTTTTGGAAGACATTAAAAGGATGCTTGAGAACAAACATTTATGTCTAGACAGGATTGATTCTCACCTACCACATGTGAAAAGACACATCGCTTGTGATTTTGATAATGGTGACTTTTTAGATCCTTCAGGTTCTAGTGCAAGGGCCCCTCATAGAATATCATCCTCGGAAAAAGAGCAGTGAGAAGGAAATATGGCTCTCAATGCAATAATTCAAGATACAATATTTGGCACGTTCTTCTTGGCTACATTATAGTTTTGGGAGGTATGAAACTGCAGCTATGTTTCCTAACTTTTCTTAGTGCATGTGCCTGCTTATCCAGAATTTTTTTTGGTTTGCTAGAATTATGGCGCGTCTTGGTATATGCCTTGTATTTTGTTTTGTGAGCAATTTATTTTGTATTTGGCTATTGGTGGTACCATATATGGAGAATTTTTAGATTAGTTAGTCAATTATGTGATTGGGGGTACTATAATGTATGATGTTTTATTTGCATATTTGGCCACCCTAGGTATTCATTTATTTGTACTACTGAAGCAATGGCTTTGCGTCAAACTGGATATTCTATGTCTCATATGTGGTTTGGTACTATATTGAAGCACAAATCCATGCTCCTCACATTGGTTTGGACACACAACTATGTTGATTTTTGTATTATGGTTTTATATTGGGGATTATATGAGGGTTCTGAGTCTAATCTTTGCCTGTAGATATGAGGTAAGGAGAAACATAGTCCCATGGGAGATTTATGGATAATCTATGTAATTATACTTTACTGAGTAATACAAATACCTCATTTCATAAAAGAAATATGCAACCTGTCATGTCCCTTTGCCATCTCCATGTCAATTACTGAAGCATTCATACATTTCAAACAACTTATATAATAGCAATGAAAAGAGTGGGGAAATTACTCAGCATAAGCATATACTTATATGTCTTAAGGTAAGTTCTAATGACCATAAATTAGATATAATTAATAAATCTCCAATCCTAGAAGGGACAAGAATCTTTACAAATGAGGTTATAATTCTAGGAGACCAAAATGAACTAATGAAAGAGGTTCAAAAGGTAAAGGAAGAAAGGAAGGAAGGAAAAGGGGACATAATTGAAAATAGGAAAGTTATTACTAGAGATGGAAACCAAAATAAGAGTGATAAATAGGAAATGAGAACACTATGGATCCTCTTATGGATGTGTCATGGTTTTCCATGGTGTAAAGGTCCTATGTTAAGTTGGATATCGATATCTTATCTTCTTAGTTGAAACTGGGGAGAATGATGAATTTAAGCCCCCCCACATAGATGGATACATTCTTTGGTCGGCTTGGAAGACGAAATACTCATGTAAAGGTTTTAGTGGAGTAATGTGTTAAAAATACCATTTCTTCTCACATTTGGGTTCATATGATCAACCCCCTAAACCAATAAATTTGGATAGAATTTTTTGACTCCAACACCAATAGGATTTCTCACAATTTGTTATTTTGATCCTATAAACTCTATCTCCTATAAGAAAAACAACTTGGGAAAGACTCCACCTTCAATACCTTAGAAGAGGATATTCATAGTCTAAAAAATGATTTCTTGGGGACTTCAATGATCGAACCAGTACTAACCAAGACACTCTCCTAAGTAATAACTCTCACCCTAATCCCCTCTAAATAGATGAGGACTCTAACTTAGCTAGTAGATTCAAAAGACATTTTGAAGATATAACCTAGAACTTATTTGGTGTCAAACTAACCAAGCTCTATAGTTCCCAAGACCTGATAATTTGTAATGGAATTAGTAAGTGGCCAACATTAAGCCTGACGACTTGTATTAATGGGCTTGGAAGTAGTAACGTAGTTTATGTAGTATTTGATACCCATGTTTTTAGCTGTGTTATAAATTTTGACCTCCTAATTGAACATGAGCCTAATCCTAACCACAAACCTCTAACCTTAAATCTAAATCTGCACATGCACACTAACCACATGAAAAATAATTGCAAGATTCAAAGCCATATTCATTTTGATGGAAGAAAAATGAATCTCTTATTAAAGGATTTGAAAAGGTATTTAGCTTTCTTAACACATAATGATAACATTGATTGCATCTACCATAGTTTTACTACAACCATTTCCACTTTCATTAACAAGTTATTTACTTAGGCATCTTCTAAAAATAATAATAGAACTTCCAACCCTTGATATGATAATGATTGTGAAATTTCTAGGAAAGCAATTAGAGATCCTGTTAACGAAAATCTAAAGCTTAAAAAAATAAGTATGTAGAAATTTATTATCAATAGAAAGAAAATATCCTATATAAATTGGAGGCAAGAGCATCTTCTTCACATTTCTAAAGTTGATCCTAGAAAGTTTTGGAGGAAAATTATTGTTCATAAAACAAAAAAAAAAACAATTTGATTCGCTTTGTTATCCCTAAAAAAAAATTCTAAATTTTGAACATCAGTTTGATTCCAAAGGATTGGTGTTAGTCTTGGTCCAGTCTTGCCATGGTTTTTTTTTGAGTCTAGGACCTAGAAGGAAGTCTTGTTGGCATTGTCAAATAGGGTCAACACTCTGGTTTTACCTATCATTGATCTCACATCACACCTAAAATTCCATGTGTCAAACTTGTGTCAAGGTTTTCATGCACTACAAAATTGCCTAGGAGTTTTCATAGCACAAGAACTAGAATTTGCACTAGCAAGGCTATGAAATCATGGGTTCTAAACTAGGAGTTTTTGTAGCGCACTATGAAACACCTAAAAAGCTTGTTTCAGCATAAAAGTCTATGTTTTCTGCTTTTACTAGTCAACTTCCAGAAGGGTTCCTGAGCAACTGAGAACTCAATTTTGAAAATTGAAAGAGGCTTTTATTCCTAACATAATAAACTAAAAAAAAAATCTTTCAGTTTCTTCAAATTCGTTCTGAGGTGGGATGGTTAAACTTGTGCTATGAAACTGCTGAAAGTCAAGCTTTGTCTTCTGGCTTTAACAGTCTTTTTCAAGATCCGTTTCTGGTCACATGAAAAGGTATTTTCGAATTTTGAAGGATTTTTATCATCATAAATTCTCCAGATACAATAACCTATCTCACTTTCTTCATAAGTGTTTTCAGTTGGGAGATAATAAGCTTTCTTTGAAACCCTAATTTCAGAGAACAAATTTTTCCTATTTTGCACGTGTTTTTCGAGGACAGATTCTGGATAACTGTAGAAGTTTTCTAAATAACCAAGAGAGGTTTCTATTCTAGACAACATGGAATACAAAAACCTCCTCCATTTTCATAAAATATGTCATGGATGAGAACATAAAGGCTCTATCCCCGGTGCCATTTTCAAGGATCCTAAACCTAAAAACAGGGAAACATGTTCCCTAATTTCTAGGGTTTATCATCAACAGTAAGTGACAACATGGGAGGCTTCATCAAATTTGACCTCATGAGGTTGCAGCTATCAAAGAATGCATTGAATGTTTAGTTAAGGTGGTTTAGTCATAATAAGGAGTTCACTGCTAGTTGTATTAGGTCTCTAGGACTGCTAGTTAGCTGTCATTTTTATTTAATAGTTTGTCTTATGGTTAGAATAGGTGTCACTCATAGAAAATTCGAATTCTCTTGATAAGGGATGAGGGAATCCATATTGTAAATGCTATATATAAAGCAAGAGGTTGAATTAGCATGGGGTTGGAGACTTTTTTGCTCAACTGCTGCTCTTTGTGCAGACTGTGTATATTTTTAACCTAATGCAGAGTTTCTACCTAGACAACTCAAGATTCATGAAGATTTCTTGTATATTATTGTTTTGATGGCATCTTCCAATACTTACATTGTAGTGGTGTTTACTTATGATACTTAAAACTCATCAATGGTGTTCTGACTTCTTTCATAGATAAACTAATTGTGTTTCACTGTTTTATATTTTCATTTCTGCACTTCAACTCTATAATGCATTGACTTCCATGTTAGGTAGAATTTTGTGGCTTCACTACTCGGGATTCAAAGAGAGTTCTAATGTCATATTGTCTCATGGATTTCCTCTTTCATTTACTTGCAATGGTATGAATACATGTTACTTAGAACTCATCAATGATGCTCTCTTCCTTCATGTATTTATAAACTCTGTTTCCTTGCATTGTATCTTTGTTTTGTTGATGTATAAAAACTCTCTATGCCTTGACTTTCATGTTAAGTTGATCTTGATCAGGTACTGAAACATACTTTTATTCCATAGCTTAATGGTAGCCAGACTTCATCTTTCAACCTATAAACCTATAAAATCACAAACCATAGAATTAGTCATCTATCCATATCTTTAATCAATATCATTAACCCTTTGAGAGATCCCTCTCAGGCTGAGGAGGCTAAGCCTTAGCTAAAATATTATTTTGAAATAGTTACAACGAGATAGTCTAATCAATAGCCTATCAGGGTCTTATTTTGGTGATAACACGCTTAAACAACTAGGATACCTATCTTAAGAACTTTTATGATTCCCTTGACGCCATGGGCACCATCTTGAACACTCTTATACAGGAGGATATATTTCGTTTGAAAGACGTGGAGTTCAAGATTAAGAAAGTTAGTAATTGGAAAGATAGGTATATTGAATGCTACCAAGCTGAATATTTAAAAAGGGAATGTCTATGCTCATTTCTTATACACACAAACTTTTGAATTTGGAAGTCTTACAAGTTGTTGGAAATCTAATCCTGAATGGGTTAGTGCAGAAGCCGAATAGACAAAAGGAGTCCAAGAGACCTTGGGATGTGGAACCCAACGGTCAAACCATGTACTATAAATGTATATCATTTGTTAATAAAAATGTACTCTCATGTTTTATCCTTAAAATTTTCTTGCTGCCATGTGTGTGTTTAACACGGTATCAGAGCAGGTGTATTCCTACCATGCATAATTACTTTGAGCCATTTGTTTTATGGTATTTATGTGTACGTCATTTTTGCCATCACTCATGAATATTTACTCAGCTAAATTCTAGTTGGAACCTCTGTGATTTCTCTAGCCCTGTTTTTCCTAAAATTAGTTGTAACTCCTTGACTGCACCCTCTGCGCTCCTTGGGCTATGCATAATTGTTCTTTCTACACTTTCTGGGTCCTCTGCATGATAATCTAGGTAATGCTTGAGTGAGGAGGCCATACACGGTACTCCATAAACTTGGTTGACTTCTCAATATGTTGTTTCTCTCTCCACACGGGTATTAACAACTCTCCATTGCTAACTGTTCCTATATGTTGTTGCTCTCTTCACGCTGGTAATAACTGAGTGCCTAATTTATCTACTCCTATGCTGCAAATATTCTTGAACACAATGAAGAACATGGAGTTGATGAGCTATTTGATAATAGTCATCCTGTAACATGCTGATGTGTTTGCAAGATTCAACAAATTCTCTAGAGCTTCAACAGAATAATTCAAATCCAATGCTCGTGATGATGGCTTCCTAATGTTTTTCTCTGTAGTGCTTCCTTCCACGCAGTCTACCTCGGGCCTGCATGGCCATTTTCCAATTTGTTGATCGTTCATGGGATTCATTTTACTGTACTATTTGCAATCCACTATAGAAGCCTTGGAGGAGTATTAGGTGATTCTGGTGGTCTTGAATGACGTTTCAAAGAAGCTAACTCTAAAGCCTTTGCAAGGGTCAACCCTCGTAAATCTTGTTTCAATGTGACTGTTCCTGATGTGCCACCTTCTGGTGTGTGTGAAATACCAACCCTCAATGGTTTTTTAAAGGTAGATTTCCTTGTTTTACCTGCTCTTAATGACTGAGAAATGTTTGCTTCCCTTGATGAATGTTTCATAGAAGTTGCTTCAAGTTCATGAATTGCACTTGTTGTGTGTAAGTATTTTGCTGGGAAAGGTGTATTATATGTCACAAAATTAGCTGCTCCATTAATTTGTTTATTCAAAACACCTTCGTCTACTTTAGAAGCTTTTTGAAAAGGTGATTTTTCAGAGCTATCTTCTACTACTATCATAGATTTTTCAATACCACTAATTCTAAGCTATATATTAGAAAACATAGTCTTAGAACTCTCCATTTTGTCAATATCCAGCATTTCCTTGGTCTTCTTAAGCTTGGAGGCCATCTGATTCACTTTCCCCTCTAAATAAGCAAGTCGCTCATGCAGCATGCTGGGAAAACTATTAACCTCATTGTTACTTAAACCCTCCAGGTCTCGAAATCCCAATCTGTCATCTTTCCCAAAGCTATTGTCGACCTCCTCAGGAATTGAACTCTCTTTGCACATTTGCAACTGTTCCAAAGCTGAGCCCTTTCCAATTTTGGAGTTACTTTGCTCTCTGATAAAGTGCAAGATATTGAAGAAGATGTTGATGATGCTAAAATTTTGGATGAAATAACTACTAGAAGTTGTGGCGAATTGAAGCACTAGCCTATTCACATTGATGATCAGAATGAACTAGAAAGGCAACATCCTTGAATGGCATTTTCAAGTTATTCTAGGGACACACTACATTGGACAATTCTTCAAAATATTCTCTACTAAGAGTGTTAAGAATTTCTAAGAAGCATATGATCCAAGGAGAAGCTTGAATTGCCAGTTACACATAGGCCTGAAATGATATGACAATGTTGATCGCTGGTAAATAACACAACTGCCAAATTCTATGTGCCTGAGCTTTTTTACCTGTTATGGATTATTGATAGATGATTAATTCCAAAAGAGGATGAAACGATATATGAGCCTTCTGAATTTGAAGTATGACATATGTTAAATATCAAAACTAGTTCAGATGGTCTGTATAATGAGGATGGAACATTACATTTTTTGATAACATAGTGTACCCATGCCTTGGCTAAAGCTATTACTGGATACTCAATATGTTTCTTTTGTTCTAATTCTCACTGCAAATCAATCAACGGAATATCCCTTCAGAATTTTTCTAGCATAAGTGTGATACAATTTTTCATTCTACATTCGCCAAAACAGGAAAAATTGATGCTATAAGCATGAACGTTGTGTGCATTGTCAAATTTGTTTTTACTTGTTCACGGCATGATATTTTCCCTTCATGTTTCAATGTATGGATTTCTTGCTAGACACTGGAAATAGTTGTATGCATAAAACTCATGTTGTATCAGTTGTTGATTTGGATAGAAGGAATGTTTAGTTAAATAGTTATGTGAAGCCCACATCGTCATTCAGAGGAGTGCAATATTTCTATTTTCAAAGGTAAAATGAATTTCTTAATTTCATAAATCCAACTCATGTGAGCTTCTATTTCAATGGAAAATGCTAAGTTTGAACCAGTGGTGGCCTAAGTTCAAGAGGTAGAATGATAATGAGAGGAGTGGAATAGTCGATGGTTTCAAGGGATGTATTGAACACTGTGAAGAAGAGGATGTGTTGGTTATATGAAACCCATGAGGCCGTGGTTTCTCGCTACTGAACTAAAGATCAATTGTTTCATGATTATTTCCTCGTTCCGAGGTTTATGAGATTGTGTACTAGCTCTCCCCTTTATCTATTAAAATAGTTAAATGGCTACTAGCATCTACAACATCATTGTGTAAATTCTGAATATGTATTTCAATAAAGACTGAAGAAGTTTACAGTTGCTACTGCCCCAGTTGTGGCATTGTATTTAAAACTCACTATAGTTTTTGTCTACATATATATGCATTGATTACTTGATTCGAATATTGCATAAGAGTAAAAAATTATTTGATTTGACTGATGCACACTAACCATTTGCTGCACATTTACAAAGGATATTGCTACTGGGCATTACTTTTCTGCATCCAGCAGTAGTTGTGGTCAATTTTTAAGCTATAATTCTGACATTAAAAAAAAAATATTACCAGAATCAGTGAAATATTATAGTTCCTCAAAACTCTAATATTGTCTACTAATCATCATACATTAAAAGTCAACAAAGTTTCTCTCATAGACATTCAGGTCTATCTACAAAATGGACAAGAGATGGAATTTTTGCAGCTCAAAACTCAGCTTCAGTAAGAAGAATTAAAATAGAGGAGTCATCATTCTGAACCTATTCAGAAAAATGAAACAGACTCCCATAAACAACAAGACAATAATGTTGAAGTTCATTCAGATCTAGTGCCCAATAAAGTAGCATTTCTACATGCAGATGTAGAAACTTAGTTTGCACTTCCCAAACCCATCATTAGACCTTGGGAACAACTTGTCTGCAAAAAGCACAAAACTGGTCTTGGATATGACAAGGACTTGTCCTTTCATATTCTAGACTACTGAAAGCCCATCCAGTTTCAAAGTGTTCGATTCATTCATGACAATTCACCTCCAGGTTTTCCAGATTTTGCCGCTCTTCCATGGCAATAACAAAAACAACAAAATGTGAAATGCGTAACACTTTGACTGAGTTAGCCATTTAAAAAATCACTGTTTTGATCTTCATCCATGTAAGAACTGTCATAAAACCACCCATTCTTCACACAGATGCTTCAGAAACAAACATCCTCTAAGAAAAAAGATTCATATTGGATGGATCGCTTCTTGGAAATGGGCATCAACAGTGAAGAAGATATTCCAATCACATGTCAGAACTTGTTGCAGTGTATTGAACAGTCTTGCAGTTGAGTTTTATCCATCATCTCACCTTGTATCTGACAGGGGAGAAATGATGGTCATCTACAAGCTTCAAAGTCACATCAAGCAAGCCTAAGCCAGAACTTTCCATACCAGATTCACAGTTGTAGCCAGAAACAAAGATGCCCCTAAGCATGCCTTCAGTTCGTAATATAGGACACTTCGTCTAGCACAATACTTCAGCTTCTTGCCAGTTTCGAAAGAATTCTAGGAACAAAACTGAGAACACCTCCTCTAGCAGAAGACTTCATCTTCTTTCCAGTTTTGGAAGAGTTCTAGGAATTACACTAAGCATTCCATAGTTGTTGGACATCCTTAAACCATCACAGGTTGATACTTCTCTTTTTAGGTTGAAGTTATCCCTCTTATGTGGGGTGAGACCTCCCTTTCATGGTTGAAGGTTTCCCTCTTCAAAATAATAGGAGCACTTCCTCTAGTAGAAGACTTTAGCTTCTTGCCAGTTTTGGAAGAGTTCCAGGAATTGCACTATGCATTCGAGTGTTGGTGGTCATCCTTAAACCATTTCCCTTTACACCAATATTTCAGAGAGCACATTCAACCTAGTGCCACCATGCATTTTTGCACATTTTGTTTTACAGCTCTCTTCTTGGATTCATACATAACCCTTCGGATTAAAGCGAGGAATGTTGGGCACCTAATCCTCAATGGGTTAATGTGGAAGCCGAATAGACAAAAGGAGTCCAAGAGACCTTGGGATGTGGAACCCAACAGTCAAACCATGTAGTATAAATGTATATCATTTTTTAATAAAAATGTACTCTCATGTTTTACCCTTCAGATTCTTTTTCTGTCATGTGTGTGTTTAACACAAGCCTTCCCTAAGCCACATTTTACCCAAATTGTACAATCTTATTTTGGAAAAGAATATTAGCTATTGTCTTGAAAGTCAAAGAAAAATGACTAAAGGGAAAATTGGAGTTACAAGATATCACTTACCTATAGACCATATTGTTACTCTTAATATCATTACAGAGGAAGGTAGAAATAATAAAATTGATCTATTATGGCGTTTTGTTGACTTTCGAAAATATTTTGACATAGTTCCTAGGGATAAGCTATGGAAGATGCTAGAAGAGATAATAATTCCTCTTGAGTTACAGTCTGTTACAACTAGCCTATGTGAGAATGTTATTGCCAAGATTAAGAGCACCAAGGGTTGGTTAGAAGAAATTTAATACAATATCATACTTAAACAAGGTTGTCCCCTATCCCCAACCATTTTTGGAATTGACATTGATAATTTAGAAGAGTGTACTATTATTATAGAGTGGGGGATTATCCTATTGTCCTTCGTTGAATTTATCCTCTTTCTTCTTGTTGGCTTTTTCCTCTAGCTTTTTCACTTCCTCTGTAACAACAAGAGTTATATATTATGTGGTGGATGACAATGGTAAAATATTTTTAACCCTCTCTTTTGGAAAATTTCAACCCACGAGTCTCATTAATGACCTTTTTTGTACTTTCTTATTATGGATTTATCTCGCTCTTCCTTAATAGGGTATCATCCATAAAAACCTTCATACTATCCAATATCAACTTCCACTAGTATTTTAGCATGTGTCCCTCTTTCGGTATGGAAATTTTTGGCTTATGTATCAACATGAGAAGTCTTTGTATGGATTTCTTGCTGAGGGATTTCCACAAGTGTCTCAGCTAAGGAGATACTTCTTCTGCTTGGTCCTACCTTCTCTATTTCAAATTCTTCTTCTTACTCTTCATGTTCACTTTCTCCCAGTTCCTCCTAGTCTAGTATTCTTGCACCAACCAATAATCTTACCCATGTACCTCCTTGTTGTTCTAGTAAATTTATTATAATCAATTTAATCAATCCATGATTAGTCATACAGGTTCGAATGTTTGGCATAACGAAAAAAATCAACCATATTTTGTAGTGATTTTAAAAAATAATAAGGAATATTGACTAATTGTTTGTTTCGTAGGTATGCTAGAAGCTAGAAGTGGTAATTTAAGGTGACCCTAAAACATCCTTCACCGGTTATGAATTTCTAGATGAAATGGGCTATGTCTTTCTGGGGATGTAGAAGATAATTCCTATCCATACCTCTCCCTTTATACCTTGTTTCTTCACCCTCCAATAAAATGCAACTTTGGCTAATGGAATTGCAATTTTTGTTCTAAACCAATATATTAGCTTATGAGCTAGGGTTGTTAATTTAGCAACAACCTATTTTGTAATATAAATTTGCATTCCCATTACAACTAAAGATGATGTTTGTTGGTGAACGAAAATGTTTGTGACCCATCAGTGGTTTCCAATCTTATAGTCCCATTTTCAGATATTATATCCACTTCATAAGGAGCTAGCCTTGTCATATAAAGCTTCCCTTTCAAATATTTAAATCTTGAATAGTAAAACAAATCCAAAAAACCCTTTCAAAACACTTTCTTCTCAATGTATCTATCATGCGACTTAGTACATTGTATAAAATCCAAACATATTTCTCCTAACTCATTAAACTATTCCAATGAGCGCTTCTATGCTATTTTAAATCTAGATTTACCTCCAAGGTAGTTTTTACTGTCTTTATTTCATATTCAATGGTAGATATATGATTCTTACCATACACAACTTCATAGGGAGAAAAACCTATGGTATTCATCAAAGTTATCCTATAATCCCATAACACCTTAAGAATCCTCTCAGCCTAATCTCAATGGTAGCCTGCCACAATATTTCTAAGAAATACTTTAAGAACTTTATTAATACTACCAAGTTTCCCATAAGCATGTGGATGGTAAACTGAAGTATCCCAGTGATGAATCCTATATTTCTTGACAAATTTCTATATCAGCTGGGAAGTAAACTATGTCCCTCCATCTGTAACTAGCTTCTTTGGCATTACATACAGAACAAATTTATCCTCAAATAGAAACTTTGAAACAACTTGTTATGTGGCTCTAGTTAGCGCTTTAGCCTTAATCCATTTGGTGGCATAGTGTATGCATACCAAAATGAAGTAATTCTATTGAGATGGTTGTTGATTATTCTTACAAAACCTAAATCATGCCTTTCAAAAGGATCCACCACCAACTAAGGATGTAACAACATTTCATCTAATTAGATGGGTTGTTCCATCCTCTAATAATTGTCATAATCCTATGCATACTTCCTTGCATATTGGAATATGGTTTGACAAAAGTAGCCTATATGAAGTACTTTATGGCACGTTCTCCTGTCTACAAAGTGACCTCGATAAGTCTTGTCATGGCAGGGCTTTATAATTTCACGGATCTCATCTTCTTTCAGAAACCTTTTGATCTTATGATCTAGACTAGTGTGAAAGAGGTATCCATCTATCTCAAAGTATCAAGCACTTTGTTGAATTATCTTTCATGTTTCCCTGAGAGAAAGGTGATATGGAAGTTTTTATGTAGCAATGTAATTAGCGATATCTAAATACCAAGGTGAGTAAGTGGAAACTGAAATTAGATATCCATCATAAAAATTTTTATAGAAGGGAAGGTTATCATGACTATTAGGAAATTTAGAGAGAAAATTAGTAACAATATTATCCCTCTTAGGCCTATGTATAATGATGATATCATATTCTTGCAGTAGAAGCAACCACTTCATAACCTTGGCACTAGTGACTAGTTTATTCATTACAAACCTAATAATAGAATGATGAGTTGTTGGAAATAATATTGAGAGGGGAGGTGAATCAATATTATCATATCATTAATTTAATTTTCAAGACTGATTTGGATACATTACTTCAGCTCAATGAACTAGCATGTATACGCAACTATACTCAATGAAGCCAATGTATATGCAGAGATATTTTGATTTACACAAATTATCATGTAGTGAACTTTAATTAGTATATCAGGAATTCATTAGAAAGTGTATTAAAAGAAGAATAAAGTGTTACACATAAGCAATACACATAAACACCAAGATGTAAGGTGGAAACCCAATGTGGGTGAAAAGCACCTGCTACAACTGTCTCTGTCTTCTTTTAATAATATGAATATTCTATTTACAATTTTTGTATTGGTGCGGACTTATACCAGTACGCAAGATTCTATTTGTAGAAGGCTACAACTTTCTCTCATCCTCCATCCTCTACTGGAAGGGGGCCGCAACTCCCTAGCTCTTGCACTAGCTCATATGTTTATTAGTACCTAGGTGCTGGCCTACAGAAGGCTACAACCTCTCTTTTCTTCTAGGGACCGTGCTTCATAAATTTTTAGACTGGATCCATCAACAACATCAATCAATCATGAAATATATCTAGATCAACCAATCTCATTTCGAACCAACCCTAACCGAATCAATCAATCACTTCGAAAACCCATCAATCTGATCATTCAGAATGTTGTCACCAGAATACAGTAACTAGAACCCAAGCCAGAACCCAAAACACTACAATAGAAAATAGAATCAACTAAAACATATTTTTATAAGGTATACACTACTTCCATGTGTCGAACCTACATTCATATGTTCTTTCCTCAAAGTGAACCAGTGTATAGATCTGCAAATCAAATTTATCATGTATACGCTGCTTTGATATGCAGAACTAGCGTGTATACACTCCTTTTCTAAAGTGAACCTATGTATAGATATGTAAATGATGAATTACACATTACAACTATTCCAGACTTCAGTCATACCTAGATCATCATATTTATAGACTACAACATGCGCCAGTTATTCAGATACATGATCAAACCACAAAAAATAATTCACTTCAAGCCTTCAGATCCTAATACATCATTAGATCTTATCCTTCATCAAGGGCTAAGGTTCATCCTTGGTTCAGATTGAGCACACCACCATAAGCCAATAACTTGCATATTATATCTCTCACTTCGTCAGATATTCGATACTTGCACACTTTAGCCTAATGACCTTCTCCTCCTTTTATAGTTTTAGGCCTTTCTCAATACCGTGGACCGAAGCCACTTAGGACCAATACCTTGGGCCAAATACCTAGGGTCAATACCTCGGACTCGTTAACGTGGACCAATACCATGGAGCAAAAGACCATGGACCAAATACTTCAGATCAAAAACATAGTTTTCCAAGGTATACGTTCTTTTCCTTTTGTGAAAGTGCGTGTGTATGTATACGCGACTTGTATACAGCGAACCCACGTGTATACGTGGCTTAGCCAATGGTGAACCTGTGTATACCTCTCTTTCTTCATTCTGTGATGTTTGATCTGTAAATCTAAGTTGTTAACCTCCTGTAGTGTGATCTGTCATCTGAGTGAGTTGCCATCAAGGACAACACCTGTGTCATAATGCCATCAATCTCCCCGTTTGGACTCGATGGCAACACCAAGTCACTCTCCTCCTTTGTAAACAAGGGAAAAGGGTCATGCTCCCCCTGAGTAGATGCTAACGTTCTTTGATATTCTGAAGTGTGCTGATTGAGCTCCTATGATCGAGTCCATGCTCCCCCTGAGCACAAGAAATTTCTGCAAAAATATGTTCTGAAAGAAGAAAATGAATCTAAACATACATCACAAATGACCTTCCTGTCACCAATGACTCATACATACATCCATCTCCCAACCAAGTGGGGATATACCAAATTTGATTCATCCACCCTACCAAGTGGGGATATATCAAGTGTTTATACATCTCAAAAACAAGAAACATTACATCATCCATCCCATGCATAGTGGGGTTACTAATTAGGTATGTTCGATGACCATTACATTAAAAGATATACATGAAATATATAATAGAGACTTAATATATTAAACAAGACGATGATAGTCATCAACAACTATCATCAACAACATCTATCAATTAGCATCCAGACTAGCAACCATGTTCTCCCCCTGAGCCTGCTCCATCTGAAACAAAATTTGTGCAAAGATCTTCTAAGATAATACCAACAATGCATTATTAGAAGCATATGCTCCCCTTGAACCTATGTCAGATGTTCACTGTCAAATTTGATTATTTCATATATTAGAAGAGTTATCAAGGCATCATCATCAATCAAATATACATCAAGTTATCAATAACTTATGAGAGCTAACATATTTCAACATGTCATCAACACACTATAACCATCATCAAGCAAAGTAGATAATTCATTAAACCATATCAGACCCCTTTCTCCTGAGTCTGGCCCACTGATTTTCCTCAAACCAACATATATGTGATTGTAGCTACAGAAACCAGTGTATATACATGACTACGCTTGATGAAACTCGCGTATAACCACCTTTCTTTGAAGGAGATAGGATTTAATAGTAGGATGATGCAACAATTACTCCTAGCTTTTGTCTGAGATATTCAAATGTCTCCCTGGGTAGTGGTTTAGTGAATATATCAGAAACCTATTCTTTGGAGGGAACATACTCCAATTTGACCTTTTGTTCAAGCACTTGTTCACGTAGAAAATGATATTTGATGGGTATGTGCTTGGTCTTGGAGTACATGACTAAATTCTTTGAAATATTGATGGCACTTGTATTATCACATATAATGGAGATGGGTGGAGTACATGTGATTTGAATGTCTTGCAACGTTTGCATCATCCAAAGTAATTGTGTGCAGCAAGATGCAACAACCACGTATTCTGCTTTAGCTATAGATAATGCAATTGAACTTTGTTTCTTTCTGAACCAAGACACTAACCTGGAACCCATATAGAATGCACCACCACTAGTTCTTTTTCTCTCATCAACACTTCCTACCCAATTTGTACCTGTATATGCATGAAGTGTAAGATATGTATCTCTAGGATACCATAAACCAAAGTTCTATGTTCCTTGAAGATATTTGAAAATCCTTTTGACTACCTGAAGGTGTGCTTCCTTAGGATTTTCTTGGAATCTTCAAAATATTTCCACTGAATGCATGATGTCCAATTGAGTACCTGTTAGATAAAGTAGACTGCCAATCATGGATTTGTAAGTTGGTTGATGAACTGTTGTTGATTCATCATTTGAGCCAAGATTACATCCTGTTACCATTGGAGTACATACTAGTTTGGAATCTTCCATGCCATTCTTTTTCAGAATTTGTTTGAGATATTTGGTTTGTGAGAGAAAAATACCATCTTTATTTGTTGAACTTGTAGACCAAGAAAGTAGGTAAGCTCACCAAGCAAGGACATTTCAAATTCTTGTTGCATTACTAAGGAAAAACTTTGACTCATGGATTCTTCATTGCTACCAAAAATGATATCATCAACATACACAAAAATTATTAGCAATTTATAAGTGTCCATCTTTTTATATAGATTGTTATCTGTTGACCCCTTTGAAAAACCCTATTGGTGGAGATATCTATCAACACAGTGATACCATGCCCTTGGAGCCTGTTTTAGATCATAGAGAGATTTTATGAGTTTGCATACAAGTTTTTGATCATTTCCAAGTATGAATCCTTCTAGTTGTTTAATATAGACTTCTTCTTCTAAGTCTCCATTAAGAAATGGAGGTTTTACATCCATTTGGTATAATTTGAATTTCTGAAAACTAGAAAGGGCAGGAAACATTCTTATGGCTTCAAGTCTAGCAACAGGTGCAAAATTTTCTTCAAAATCTATACCTTCTTTTTGAGCATATCCTTTACAAACAAGTCTGGCCTTGTTTCTGATAACTACTCCATTTTCGTTCAACTTTTTTTTGAATATCCATTTGGTTCCTATGATATTCATATCATGAGGTCTAGGAACTAATTCCCAAGTATTATTCTTTTCAATTTTCTCAAGTTCTTCATTCGTGACCTTGACCCAACATTCATCTTAGCATGCTTCATTTACATTTTCAGGTTCTGTGGAAGATAGTAATGCTAGATAGCTTGAGGCTTCGACAATAGTTGTTCTTGTCTGCACACCTGCCCCTTTTTCCCCCAAAATTTTAGTTTCTGGATGATTTTTCTGAACATACTTGGACGAAGTTTTTTCTTCTATTGTTATCTCTTATTCTGGTGATTCATTGGTTTCCTCTTCAAAATCAATGTGATTTGATGTAGAAAAATGATCCTCATCTTCTTCATTGTCATCATCTTCGGTTTTTATCTGTTTTGGATTTTTGCATGCTTTATCAAATACAACATCAATACTTTCAATAATAATCCTGAGTATTTTATTATAACATTTATATCCTTTACATTGGGAAGCATCACCAAGAAGAATACCTTCATCTGCTCTGGGTTCAAACTTGCCAAATTTTTCATCAGTCCTTTTGATGTAACATTTGCTTCCAAAAACTTTGAATTATTTTATAGTAGGAGTCTTACCATACCAAAGCTCATGTGGAGTTTGAGTGCCATTTACTAGAACATTTGCTTGGTGGAGAATAATAATGGCAACTAATGCAACTTCACCCCAGAAGGTTTCAGGAGTTCTAGATTCATCTAGCATAGCACAAGCCATTTGTTGAACAATTCTAATAATCCTTTCTACCACTCCATTTTGTTGAGGAGTCTTTTCTGGTGGAGAACCGCCTTTTTATTCCATGTTGTTCACAAAAGTCAAAGAATTCATCCAAGGTAAATTCCCCTGCTCGATTAGATCTGAGGCATTTGATTTTGCAATCTGATTCATTTTCAACCAAAGATTTGAAGGCTTTGAACTTTTCAAATCCTTCATCTTTATGCTTTAGAATACCTATCGAACACATTCTGGAAAAATCATCAAGGAATAATATAAAGTATTCTTGTCCATGAGGTTACTTTTTCCTTGATGGTCCACATAAATTATTATGAACAAGTTCAAGAGGCTTACTAGCTGACCCTTCCTTTTCGATGAAGTGAGATCTGGTTTTCTTACTGAATTGACATGATTTTCATATAGTATTTTCAAGAATGTTGATATCTAGAAGATCACGAATAGCCTGGAATTTGCATGCTTTTCTTATTTGAGAAAAGCTTAGATGCCCCAATCTTCTGTGCCATAGTGAGTTTTCATCATTTTTGCTTAGATAGCACTATTGTTGTCCTCCCTTGAGTATGTATAGGTTGTTTGGAGTTCTTGTACCTTTTATCACAGTTTCTCTTGTATCAATCTCATGAACAACACATCCATTTGATCGAAACACTACTTCATTTCCTTGATCACTCATTTGACTGACACTCAACAGGTTATGCTTTAATCCATCAACCTACATATCATTCCTAGCTTTAACTTTTTCTTTCAAGAAAACAAAGCCTTTACCTTTTATGACAGCAGGAGTGTCATTTCCAAATGAGACACTATTTTCCTTTTCTAAGGCATTATATGAGTGTAGTTTTTCTTTGTCACCTGTCATGTGTTTTGAGAATCCACTATCGATGTACCACTGGTTTTCTTGTCCTTATGCATACAAGGCTATACCACATCTTTCCGTTCGCGGTTGTTTATTTCTCCATATTTTGGGATTTGATGGAGTTCTATCCTTTTGAGATATTTGCTGAAATTTACTCCCGCATTTAGATTCTTCATGGAAAAAGTGGTTACAGATTGAGCACTCTATTTCATTTTCAAGAAGAGAAAAGTTATTATAGGAACTTTTCTTGATCCTTGTCACATACCTTTGATTTCATGCTTCTCTAGTCATGATGATTTTCTAAGCAACACATTGAGCAGCTTTGTGTCCAAAATTATGACATGAGAAACATTGACCATTAAAGAAGTTTCTGCGATTATTGAATCTATTGACCTGGTGATTGTAGTTTCTATTGATATTTGTCTTTGAAGAAAATTGAGTATGATTTACCAGTGGTTGGTTATGGGTTCTATTCATCCTTGAAGTAATTTGAGAATGATTTACTTGGTGATATGCTTTATGCCTTTGCTGCCGATTGTCAAACTGTTCACTGCTCTTTGCTACATCAAGATAGCTTTTAGTGGAGGTCGACGACTTCTGTGATTGAGATGCTTCTTTAGTATACCCAAAACCTATCTTCGTCAGAGGAGAATGCTGCAATTTGAAAATTTCATTTAAGGTTTCTGATCCTTTAGCAAATTTAAGATTGAGAGCTTTTGTTTCCTCAAGATCCTTTCTTAGATCCACAATTTCACATTGTAGTTTTTCATTGTGTTTTTCTCTTTCAGCAAGTTGGTATTTCAAGGTATCTATAACCATATTCTTTTCTTCTAAATAGATTTTGAGTTTAGATATTTCTTCATAAAGGCCATCTTCATCTAAAGCATCCAAAAAGTCATCATCTTCATAAGCCATCAGAAGTCTATAGTCATTACTATTTTCATCTTCATCACTATTTGATAAACCATTGCTATCTTCATGAGTATAGTAACTCTTTTTACTTACACTTTGTTTTCTATTCCATTTTGCAGATTCCTTCCCTTTATCATATTTATATTCATGACGACATTTGGTAGCATAATGACCAACTCTACCACAGGCAAAACATTCGAAAGGTAGTTTACCTCTGAATCTTCTGGAACCCCGTTGGAGCTTCTTGACAAAGTTTACTTCCTCTTCTTCTTCTGAAATATGTCCTGATTCATTCATTTCTTCTTTTCCTTTTGTTAAAGCATTAAGTGCAGCTTCTCTCATATCTGATGGACCTCATTTTCTCATCTCAAAGGAAATTAAGATTTCGTGAAGCTGTGTCATAGTAATAGTTTGTACATCCTGCTTTTCTTCTACAACAGATACTTTTGAATCAAATTTAGCAGATAAGGATCTTAAAACTTTTTCAACTAAGGTAACTTCCTTTATCTCTTCACCCAGATTCTTCATGCAATTAACAACCTCATCTATACGTAAGAAGTAACTAGATATAATTTCATCACTGCGCATCTTGAGAGTTTCATATTGAATTCTGAGATCTTGCAGTTCAACACGTTTTACCTGAGACTCGTTCGTATCTTAGAATGATTTTGTCCCATATTTCTTTGGCTGATTGGAGCTACATAAATTTGACAAACTCTGATTGTGACAGAGTTCCCAATACTGTATTGACAACCTTGGCATTGGTTTCATATTGCTTTTTACTTGTATCTATAGGAATTGCTGATGGAAATGTATATCCTCCTTCCACGATTTCCCATACATTTGTTCCAAGAAATTTAAGATAGGTTGTGGTTCTTACCTTCCAATAAACGAAGTTGCTCCCATCAAAGATTGGTGATCTGATGGATCACCCACTTTCTTGATTAGTCATGATGATGGATCAACCTTCAAGTGATTAAGCTTCCTCTGAAGGACTGGCTTTGATACCAATTGTTGGAAATAATACTGAGATGGGGGGTGGATCAATATCATCAGATCAATAATTTAACTTTAAAGACTAATTTGTATACGCTACTTCAGGTCAGTGAACTATCGTGTATACGCAATTATACTTAATGAAACCAATGTATATGCAGAGATATTTTGATTTACCCAAATTATCATGTAGTGAACTTTAATCAATATATCAGGAACTCATTAGACAGTGTAGTACAAGCAGAATAAAGCATCACACATAGGCAACACACATAAACACCAAGATATAAGGTGGAAACCAAATGTGGGTGAAAACCACCTACTGCAACCATCTTTTTCTTGTTTTAATAATAAGAATATTTTGTTTACAAATTTTGTACTGGTGTAGTCTTATATCAGTATGCAGGTTTCTACCTATAGAAGGCTACAACCTTCTCTTGTTCTCCAGCTTCTACTGGAAGGGAGATACAACCCCTAGCTCTTGTACTAGCTAATATGTTTACTAGTACGTAGGTGTTGGCCTACAGAAGGCTACAACCTTCTCTTTTATTCCACGGACCACATTTCATAAATTTTCAGACTAGATCGATCAAAAACATCATTCAATGATCAAATATATCTACATCAACCAATCTCCTTTTGAACCAACCACAATTGAATCGATCAATCACTTTGACAACCCATCAATCTGATCATTCAGAATGATGTCACCAGAATACAATAGCTAGAACCTAAGCCAGAACCCAGAACACCACAACAACAAACATAAGCAACTAAACATATTTTATAAGGTGTAAGATACTTCCATGTCTTGAACTTACATGCATACACACTTTTCTTAAAACGAACCAACATACAGATCTACAAATCAAATTTATGATGTATATGCTGCTTTGAAATGCAGAACTAGCATGTATACACTCCTTTTCTAAGCTGAACCTGCATATAGATCTATAAATGATGATTTAAAAATTACAGCTATTTCAGACTTCAGTCATACCTAGATCGTCATATTTATAGACTACAACATGCGCCAGTTATTCAGATACATGATCAACCCACATAAAAATAATTCACTTCAAGCCTTAAGATCCTAATACATCATTAGATCTTATCCTTCATCAAGCACTAAGGTTCATCCTTGGTTTAGATCAAGCACAACACCATAAGCCAATAACCTGCATATTAGATCTCCCACTTCATTAGATATTCGATACTTGCACACTTTGGCCTAATGATCTTCTCCTCGTTTTATAGTTTTAGACCTTTTTCAATACCATGGACCAAAACCACCTAGGACCAATACCTTGGAGCAAATACCTAGGGTCAATACCTCGGACCCGATATGTTGGACCAATAACATGAAGCAAAATACCACGGACCAAATACTTTGGACCAAAATCTTAGTTTCCCGAGGCATATGCACTTTTCCTTTTGTGAAAGTGCGTGTGTACGTATATGCGACTTGTATACAGTGAACCCGGATGTATATGCGGCTTGGCCAATGGTGAGCCTATGTATACCTCTCTCTCTTCATTCTGTGAAGTCTTATCTATAAGTCTGAGTTGTTAACTTGCTATACTGTGATCTGTCATCTGAGTGAGTTTCCATCAAGGACAACATCTTGTCATAATGCCAACATGAGCATGCACAAAATTTTGATAGCTAGTGATATAATGCCCAAACTTGTTCATTGGATGTATAACAACAAGAAATTCCTTTTATGTTACTATATAATTTAATTATGTAGAGTTAAATTCTTGCCAATATATTAGATGGCATAGGGTTTGTTTTCTTCTCCTTGTTCTAGCACAACCTGTACGGCTTTATGACAAGCATTAAATCCAATTTTTTTCTCACAGTATATGGGCTAATAAAAGAATGTTTTTCATTAAATATACTCATTGGTTACTTGAGGTGATGATAACCAACCCACCCCTTCTTCTATTGTTTTTTTATTATTTTTTTTGCTTATTAATTGAATATTCATTTTTATTGATTATTGATAAATAATTTTTTAT
The DNA here is from genome assembly GCA_000404065.3 of Pinus taeda. NCBI lineage: Eukaryota > Viridiplantae > Streptophyta > Pinopsida > Pinales > Pinaceae > Pinus > Pinus taeda. Next base: position 217,539 of record APFE031696320.1, on the reverse strand, counting down.
GAGCACCATTTTTATTGTAAAGGTTTCATGATAAAATAAATATATTAATTAACATAAGCAATAAAAAAACCACATAATGCATTTAACGACGCCATGTTGAAACTTAATGCTCTATAAATTCACTGTAACGGGGTTGAGAAAGCTTATGGAAAAAGCGCAAATAAAGTTGGAACCCTATGGCAACGAAATTCTGCCATTTTATTCCTCTATTGCAACAAGTAAACATCACGCGGCGTACAAACATGGGAAACTAATAGGAAGTGAGCAAATTGTGAACCAAAGATGTTTCATAATGCAATACTTGTTTAAAAGACACGTTTAATAAATTGAGTCTCAAATCCACATCTTATTATCTTCGTAGGCGATAAGCTTCAATTAGTACGACAATTTTTTAACCATATTTAGTAAATTTTTAATGTTAAACATAATTTAAATATAATTTTAAAAATAAAAAAAGAAGTGATTATCAAAAATTTTAAAGACTAAGGAAAGTTGTTATCAAAATCTTTATTCATTGATTTAGAGGACAATAAGATGCCAACGCCTTTGATTCTACTTTTAACTATATATTTAAACTAGTAATTTCTATAAGAATCAAAGATACACCGAAGATATGGAAGATTATCTGGCCAAGATTTGGGAAGATTTGTCATCATTGTGCTCGAAGTAGCAAGTTTATCTTTTGGTTATGCATACAAACATCTTAAATGAATTATCACCAAAATATATAAATTGTGCTTGAAGTAGCAAGTTCGTCTTGTGGTTATGCATACAAAATCAATGAATTATCACCAAAATATGTGAATTGTTCATGCAGTTACAATAATTGTCCCAAAATTGAAGATTGGGAGTGTGATACCCTAAAAGTATACTACTACACATTTTTACCATGACAATTTAGGGCTTAAAGATAACCCTGCAAATGTAATATAAACAACATAGTAGAAGGATGAAAGCTACGCTAATCATGTAACTACTGGAAATAGACTAGAAAATCCATGTGGTTGTGAGCACATGAATATGTTCGTTTACTGTGACTTGGCTCAATGGTCACTGTAAAGAGTTTTGTTTCCTTGTTTTCATTTGATTCAATTCATATTTGTCTTCATTTTACCATGTAATTAGTAGCAGTTAATTTATTCGAGCTATTCCACGAATTTGAAAATCTTCAAGTAAAGATTTCCTGGCTTGTAAAAGTCAAAAAGTTGATAATTACAATTTTAATTATTCAGTTAAACATAATAGTGAAAGTCTATAAGCTCTCCTTGAACACTTAGTTTTAAGACTTGTAATTTGTGAGGTATTTCTACTTCTTGTTTTGCGTTCGAATTGTGAGGTTTATTTCTATTTTTTTGTGGCTTGCAGCTTTTGGCGAAATGATGCAGTTTCTGGTGTGGTTTCTTGTGCCATTTGGCAATTTTATGTTGCTAGTTTGATCAAAAATGGTTTTTCCACCATAGTGTGGTGAATCCAGTAACATATTTGATCACGATTCACACCTATGATTGTGTAAGTGATTATTAAATTGCTTGTGTATTTCTTTTGATTTTTAGGGACTCCATCAAAATGATTCTTATTTAGGCTAAGAAGAGGAAAAACTTAATTAGATGTAATATCTATCAATTTTCTACCTCTTCAAATTTTGTGTTCACCGTTTCAATTTCATGGAAGGTTATTTGTCTCTATTTCTCATGCGGTAAAAGCTTAGAAAACTTAATTATGTAGATTTGTAAATTTCTGGTTATGAAACATGCTTAGAGATATATAATTATGTTGGACTAGACCTCTCTCCTACTTTTTAATTTCCATAATAATCCTTCGTTATATGTGTTGTAAATGACTTTTCGTTGTAATAATCCCATAGCAACCCTGAGGTTCGCTACTTCTCACGCATGGAAATTTTTTCTGTGAAGTATCCAAGAGCTAGTTCCTTTGAGTGCTGGTAATATTTTCATTGCTGAGAATAATAGCCCTATATCCAAGAGGAAAGCTATTATTCATAGAACATTCAATAGGATACTCCAAGCTAAATTGAAGGGTAAATGCATAGTTCCCCTCCTTTTCTATTGAGGGTCAATGCATCCTATGTTACCAGAAACGAAAAACGAGAAACGAAACCAAAAATGACAACGTGAAGGGAAATGGAGTTTGGAGGTTTCAAATTCAAGAAACAAAGAAAGAGAAAAAAAATATGAAAAACATAAAACAATGTACTGATCATTAACATTCTCGAATATTATGTTTCATAGGCAGTTGCTCATAGGCTTTACTTGCTCACATAGGCCATTTGTTAATACTTATAGTGATCAACAAAGCTTCCATAGCTCTTGAATACCCATGTTTGATCCTCTAGGTAGGCAAATAAAATAGTGAAGAAACCCTTGGCTAGATCCCTAGAAGTTTTGAATAAGTACATGATCGCACATACATTGTATATATTCTTGGATACATTGTATATATTCTTGGATGTGGCCTGAAATTTCGGTTTTATTGTAGTATTTGCCACACAACCAATGGGTTATTGGCTTTGTGGTTAAGTAATAGGATAGGGGAGATTGAGTTGATCTCCATTGGATATAAAACCAAGAATAGAGGGTTGTCTCTAACTAGTACTAGCTAATTTATGAGAAAAAAAAACTTTGACTAAATTATTTAACCACTAATTTATAATAAAAAAATATAAAATAACCCTATACATTACTATTTAAATTTATAATTTTCTAAAAAATACACATTTTTAAATGTTAAATACATTCAATAAATCTACTTTTAGATAAACACAAGAAAAAACCAAAAAAATTGAAGAAACTTAACAATAAGTTAGGAAACACATCAATGGTGGCAGTTAAAAAAAATAACATAAATTTAACAAAGGAAAACCATAAATGGTCAACACTATTAAGGATATATTAAGCACTATGGAAATGTGTTGTCAGTGGGAAAAATGCCCAAAAGATTTGTAACAAACCTGGTCCGTTACCACCTCCGCTAGATATTGTTGAATTTTTCCATACATATCGTACAGAATATAAAGCACTGCCTCTCCAGCTAGAGATATTCCAGCATAACACTGCCAAGATTCTACTTCTAACAGTATACTATGAAATGTCTTCGAAAACTATCTAGAAAACCAAACTCGGCATCTCGATGAGCAATACGGATGATACCCACATTGCAAATGAACCTGATTAATGTTTTCCATAAAACCATTTTTGAAAAACCCAATTTTGTGCATTAAAGACGAATACGACCATACAAAACGCCATTTTCCGTGTCGTTTCATCTTTTATGCATTTTCTTGGGCAAAAGAAGACTTATGTTCCATTTCTAGTAACATTGAATGCATCTGATTCTTTTGACACCATTGCAGATGAAAAATTATCTCATAAAAAGGATGTGGCTAGAAATGAAGATGTTAATTCGTTGTCTAAAAGCATTGGAAAAGATACCATGAGAGATTGGATAGATTCTAGTAATATATATAGTTGAAGGAGAGTCTCCAACTTGTCAGGGATAGTAGTATCAACCTTACTAGAAGAGTTAATTGATTTAACAATGCAAGATTTAAAATTTGATGTTAATTTAGAGGAGCTACAACAATTTTGGAAGAATTGGAATGAAATGGTATTATGGTTGGAGCCTTTGTAGGATGTTCGCACCTTTAAAATGGATAGTTGGCTTCATGAACATTAACTATACTGCATAGGGCTTGACTTTAATAATATGTTTACTTGGTCTAGCTATCATTATTGTTAGGATAGGGCTTGACTATAATAATTTTTTTTCTTGGTCTAGTTATCATTACCGTTAGGATGGGATTCATATTCAGTTGGATTGTGTTAACTATACTTTCTCACTATATACTTTCTAATTTTTCTTGTATGCATTATAGTGCCTTGTAATCTTCATTTCATGCTAACAGGTCTTGAAATTTTCATCCCATGTTCCAGTTAACATCACTCACCAAATCTAGTGTAGGGACTCTCAGATACCTAAATCTGACCAACGGAGGACTCCTTTATAAAGAGATATCGTTGCCCACATGGCCTTGGCTATTTGATAGGCAAAACTTGATATCCAAATTCCATAGTCACTAGATCCAAGCTCCCCTCTAGCCCTGAAGTACTCTCTACAATGACACAACCCGAAATGGAAAAATTTTGATTGTCCCAAGCTTGCATCAAAACCTAAAATAGAAAATTTTCTTAACCAAAATTTTTCCTTTCACAATAGAGGATACACCATACAGTGTGACATATGTGAGACTTTCACTTGTGTTTCAACTTGTGCATGATAGTGAATTTCCTTGCTTATTACTCTTCCTACAGATCTCCATGCCACTGTCACAACATGGTTTTAAATTATAGCACATCGAACCAAGTGGACATTCGTACATCTTCCTCATCTCAAAAACCCACCGAAGCTTATCCATCTAGTATTTGTGGCAACAAAACAATATTAGTGAACGAAATGTGAACATTTGGGGAGCAAAATCAACACTCACCATATTTTCTAATACTACTAAGGATGCATTGACATGGTTCTTTTTGAAAAAAGAAGCAACATGTGTTTCATAAGTGCGTTGTAAGCGTGTCTCCTAACGTAAATCTTCAGCCTCTCCACCATTTCCATGACTTCATTCAGAAAATTTGGATCATCGTTAGTTATAGTATATCCAATGAATCCATTACATACTACCCATTACATCATTCTATTTATTATTATTATTAGAGCAGGGAAAGGATTGTGGTAACAATGTGGATTTTCAGCTTTCAGATTTCTTTTATGAAGACTTCAATGGATCATTATAAGTGACATGCATATCTAAAAAAGATTTAAACAAATTTTAGACTAAGCATTTCTATTCTATGTGCAACATTTTGGAATTTGAATTTAGATGTTATGGATGGTTGGAGCAAATCTAAATTTGTGAATTAGGCCAGAAAAAAAATCTAAAATGTTTTGCATGTGATTTGTAGTAAAAACAAAATTCTAGTTACAAAGAGTCCTTCGAAACAAGCTCAATGGAGTTAGCTTTGCAACTTCTTTTGAATAAATATATAATTTTGTTTCCCTCTAAAAAAGAAAAAATAACTAATTGATTTAGGAAATAATGTTTGCCAAAATTTATTGAAATATGGAATTCAATTATATTTATTTCAATGTTAATGATAATTAAAAAATAAATGATTGATAAAATTTGGTTTAAATTCTATTTCATTTATCAACTTTAGTTGTCTTTTTAATATACTCAAATGGTTTAAAGTTAATGTTAACATTATAATTGTATGTTTTATTTGAATGATCATTAAATATCATTCATTCCAAAAAAAAATTTATGATATCGCTCACCTTTTTGGCAAACTACTATGAATTATAATTCTTCTTTTGGGATTTCTGTCCTTCACTAATTAATTCAAGCATAAAGGAAATTTAGTCTCTTGAATTATATTGATCAATGTTTATATCAATGTGAATCTTCACCTCCTTAAAGAATTTTGCACTAGACTCATTCAACCCCACCTAGATATGTGTCTCAACATGCACATTTTAACTAGTATGATGTTGGCACTTTGCAATTAAAGCTTAATCCCCAATTTCTCACAATGTTAGCCTATAGCAGGTAGACCATTTGGTAAAAATACTAATAGTTTACCTACCTTGGCATGAAGACAAATATTCTACCTTGTCTCAGATTGTTCAAGAAGACAAATATTCTACCTTGACAAGTTTATATCAATTGTACGTTACCTGTTTAGAATGAGATGAGAAAAGACAACTTGAACTTTGCTCCATACCTATTGGATGCAAGGAATCTGCAATCAAGGTAAGGATGTTCTTCACTGCCTTGTGCATGTAGAGAGTTTGAGAGAAATAAATATAATAATAATACACATAACAACAATATATTCAAATCATATACACCATGATTTATTTAGAAAACCCCAACTGGAAAAACCAACCAATAATAGATCTATTATTGTCCTAGGCTAAAACATAGCCAAACGTGACTTTGAGAGAAATAAATATAATAATAATACACATAGCAACAATATATTCAAATCATATACACCATGATTTATTTAGAGAACTCCTACTGGGAAAATCCAGCCAATAATAGATCTATTATTGTCTTAGGCTAAAACATATGCAAACCGCAACCTCAGCTTTAACCAGTCAACCATGGATCAATACAATGGAGAATAAAAAATCCTTTTAAATACTTTAGCTTTATGTAATACTATGAACTCAATACCATGAAAAAAACCCCAAATATTAACCATAACTATTGATAGAACCTCAATTCCATATAGATTCAAGTTTGTTTAACACTGCATACCTTTCAGAAAAAGGTTGAGCAATAATAATTCAAATCAAGTTGTTGAGGAGGGTTCATGAATAATACTGGGCCAACATGAGGATGGTCAACAAGAATATGAGGACTAATTTCTTCATGAACAGGGATATTGAATACACTCAAAATTATGGAATATCGCAGTGTCATTATTGAGTTTTCGTTCAAGATGTAGGGCTAAAAGTATTTTTGTAAATGGTAGATATTGTACTGGGAAATGCTAGGGACCTCTTTGAATAATTAATAGAGACTTTGTTTAAGATATTTGTGTCATCTCTTTAAAACTTAAATCCTTCAAACTTGTCACTTAGTGGGTCACTGGAAACATGAATAGTTCTCTCACCTAAAGTTTAGCCTTGGAGCTTGAAACTTAAATTAGTTGTAGGTTTAAGCAATAGGATAGGGAAACAACAAAGCTAACCATTGACATTGTTGCAATATGTTTGATTTCTTGAACTTACAATTGGGTTATTTTAAAACAAATATGTACACAGACCCATATATGCTTTGTGGATTCTAGCTATTGACATGCACCCCTTTGTGGGATTATTTTCTTAAATATTCAAAAACTTCTTGATGATAGATAGAAGACACAATATAAGAAAATGATAAAGTTTGTTGAAATTGAGATAAAAAAAATAAATTTGCAATACAATATGTTTGAAGGCCCGCGTTCAAAAAAGGTATTTGAACCTTCCAACTGCTTGATTTTCAGACGAAGTTCATGATTATTTGATATGTCATTGTCCTCATTGCAAATCCAAATTAAAGCCATTTTATTATTTTTAGTTCGAAGCTTCTCAAATAAATTGATGTAACCTCTTCGACAGTTGGGATTAGTAATTGAATGATCCCTACACAATAGCACCGAGTGCACACAGAAAATGCAGCAAACTCGATGACAGAGATTTGGATTTCCACTATATTTTATCTCCCTATCCGCAGGTATTACATGATACAAATTCAGTGAGTTATATGTGTCATACAACGCATTATTACAAGCCATCAATTGGACCCGTGACACTTGAGCTCCCGTCATAGATATGGCTATCTACTACACAAATTTATTGAATATTTTGTTTTTGAAATCTCTAAGATCGTTTTATTTTTTAATTTAAATCACTTCAAATTATCAACTATAAAAAAGAGAAGGTGAAATCAATATTTTTAAATCAAGAAAAATTTAAAACAAATCATGAATACAAAACATTTTCATTTTAACTTTATAAAAATTGTAGTGTTCCTATCCATAATCTGTAATGGGAAAACAATAAGCCTAATAAATATCTACTAGAGGCTAGGACTTTAAAAATGACCACACCATTAGCTCAGCTATAGGCAGGGACTTATCCTACTAATTAACAAGGACTTATAATATTAATTAACAAGCAATTTTCATTTTTCCACACGAATTATATTTACTTTATGGAGGCATGCAAGAAATGGTTCAATTCTTGTTGTTGCTAGCAGCTAAACTTTTCATGCTTTTCCTGCAGGCACCACCACTAGTATGCTTCTGAAGACTATCCCTGGCATGCCCCTACACTCGGGATACTCTTACAACTATACTATAGGAGGTGTGACACCACCAACCCTTTTCTTTTCACCAATACTCACGGTCATGGACTACGCCTTATGTCTATACTTAGTTTATTTTCTTCTTTACCAAGTATCTTCATTCATTATAAAACATCAGTTAAACCTTCATCAGCATTAACCATCAAATGCAAAACAGTTTAACTAGGAGGGGCAACTCCCTATGATGAGTCTGCCCGTAATAATAATAATAATGGTTTACAATATACAAGTTAAATCTTGAGGAAACCCCAAATTTAAACTTAGAATATTTTTACAATCATCGCCACAATGTGTTTCTGCTAGCTCATCACTGCACCCAAACAGTCGCCTGAATGACTCTATGCAACTCCTCATTTCCCTCTGCATGTTCACTCGAACACGTTCCATTTAGCTCGTCCAACTCGTTGGGTACTTCCACTGAATGCAAACATGCCAATCGATAGGCATGCCTGTTCAAGACCTCACACGAACCATCGTTCACCAACTCGTGTCGTTTAGGGGAGTGCCCTATTGTGCCCTCACACACCCTCAAATGACCTTTTGAACGGTTCTCTGAATGACCTCGAACGACCTTCCGCATGACATCCAAACGACCTCAAAACAACCTCCTAACGATCCTCTAAACAACCTCCAAACAACCCACCGAACGACTTTCTGCACATCAGTTCAGGCCTGCATGATCATCCGTCCTGCATGACCATTTGTTCAGCCCTCCGAACAACCTCCCTGAACGACTCCTAAACGATGCCCTGTTTGGTTCACCTGTGCATTCTGCCCGTGCACGTTGGCACGCCATGCGGCCTGTATGATTTCGCACTCTGTTTGGTGTGAGTGCTACGACCTGTAATAGCCTACACCACGCCTTCTTCTACAACTCCAAACTTCGTACTTTTTACTTCCTTGTGAAGACTTGAATGCTCATTGGTTATGTGTCTCAGATCCATGCCAAGCTCTCCCATATGTACGGTTCCTCCAATGTTAAACCGATGCGTTCCTCCGTCGGCCGACCATCGCACTTCACCATTTCTATGAGTTGGCTCACCCCCAACTTGCCTCATTCGCATGTCAGCTAGTTGTTTGGGCGCCCTCACCTAGGACTGCCTCACATTATAAACCAACCGAATCCCATACTTAGTCACATTTCATCCACCTTCACTCGCATGTCTCCACCTGCAGCTCTTGGTCCTTACATTCTCCCCCACTTGAAGTCATTGTCATCCTCGACAATCTCCCATCTTAGTAAGCATATGTCACTAAGATATCCATACCAAGGTATATAATCCACCATTATGTCATACGTTAGAAAGTCTCCTCAATCCATGATCATCAACCACATCTGCTACAATCTCCACATGCTGCTCCCACTGTGGAAGGTTGGTCCCTCCCTCTCAAGCTCCATGGTCACTGTAACATATCTCGTGTTGACTCCACCATGTATCGTCATTGTGTGAACTACTATCATGATACTCTAAAATAATGTTAACACATCTATGTACATTGTTCGACCCCATAATTTGAGCTAGTTGGGTAGCTAATCCAACTGTTGCACTCAAACGATGAGAATGCATATTCTCATGCCATCATCAGTCTTTTCTTAGAACATCCCGTCACATCATCAACTCGATTAAGAATCCATCCCCATATAAGCTATGTTCAGGTCCACAAAGTAGTCTTCATCTCGTCTACAACATGTTGTCCATGATTTTTGGTGTCAATGTGCTGCATGAAATCAACCGCATCTATCCCAACATCATCGTCCATCTACAAAACGATCTCCTCAAAGTGAAGTGATCCTCTCATCAAATCCAACTCTCGATGTTCCACATCTAGGTCCATGAAGCAACCTCAATCGTATCTATAATGTTCCATTTCTCAAGTCTTCCACAGAAACAAGTATACACCTGTCTCATCTCCCATGTGTTGCCCATTATCATAGACCAATAAGCTCCAATGTATTAAAAGTGGTTAAGTCTCGGCTCAGCCCATGCCCAAGTGTTTCCACCAAGGCATCATCATCGTTGTAACTCCATCACACCAAAGTGTCTCATATTGATCCTCCTCATCAAGTCACTCTTTCAAGCACACCCATACATGTACTCAAAAGTATGCACCCCATTCTGCATCAAAATCTCTACCCTCAGCTCCTCAATGCATCAGATCCTCTAAGTGCACCATAATATGAAGTCCTCAAAAGTCACAACCTCATGTCATCATGAGCTCCACGAATCATCTCCAAGTAAAACTCTAGTGAGCATACATGTCTCGGCCCAAAGGTCTCTACAAGATGCCTCAGCTTACCATGTAGTAGGAATGCTCCATAGTCTGCTCACAAATCCATCCAAGTCCATGGCCTTATTGTACAAGAGTGCACAACATCTCCATCACCTCATAAATAAAACATCTCCATGTCACACCAGCAAATCTGCCTACATAACATCCCTGCCTTGGCATTCCTCATTAGATTCCCATAAGTGACACCTCTACAAGTGCTCATGCATAATGTCCCTGAGTAAGACTGCCATGCTCCATATCTCCAACCTGATGTCCATGACTCAAGTTTCCCATGCTGTCCAACTAAGTAGACCCATCACAACAATCGGTCATCTTCGTCCAAGCTTGCAAATCGGTCTAGTGAACTCGGTCACCCAACCATATCATCATCACATGAGTCTCTTCCACCATGGCTCCCTTATTGAAGGTTCCACCAAGACTTCCTCTTGGCCTCGGCCATGAGAAGTCCACCCAAGTATCATCACACTCAAGTGTGTTCCCTCCTCCAATCTGTCCATGAGTCATGTTGGGCACTTAGCCAATTTCTCCATATGGCTAAAGCATGACCCATTCTTCCGCAATGATCATCATGTTCCTCCCTTGTCACGAGCCATTGTACCTTCTACCATAAGGTCACAAATAACGCCAACAAGTCCTGCAACAGTCAATGAATCTTGCTTCTCCATACAGGGTCTCATCGTAGACATCCATGGTAAGATCCTCCCTTGCATCGGCAAACTGCATGTGCTCTTCCCTACATCTAGTTCATCTTCCAAAAGTCTCACTGAAACACAAGTATAAGTAATTATTTCATCATGAGGCTCCTCCATATGAGTATCCTCATCCACCAATGTCTGCAAATTGCACGATCCTTGTCCAAATTGAACAATTTCAATTTCATCTGCTATCGTTTTCATATCTACTACATCCTTTAATATCACAGCTTCCTCTTCTTCATCATCGCAATCTGCATCTAGATCATGCTCCATTGCCCAACCAAGTCGAAGAAGTTTGTCTTCAACATTCCTTTCTAAGACTTCAATTTTATCTCAAATCCATGGGTTCTCTTCTTTCATCCACTTCAACTTGTATAAGGTCACCAAGAGCTTCCCTTCACATTCATCCAAACCCACTCTCTCTTGTCGTTCAACTTGGCCCAAGCACGATGCTTCACCTCTACTAAACCTATCACGAAGTGTAGTGGGATCAGCTTCTCTGCAAATCCTGCACCTCGTCCACCATCAGCTCTGATACCACCTATCATGCCCCCACACTGGCGGTACTCTTCCAACCGCACTATAGGAGGTGCAACACCATTGACCCTTTTTTTCACCAATACTCGTGGTCATGGACTACGCCTTATGCTTATACTTAGTTTATTTTCTTCTTTACCAAGTATCTTCATTCATTATAAAACATCAGTTAAACCTTCATCAACATTAACCATCAAATGCACAACAGTATAACTAGGAGGAGCAACTCCCTATGATGAGTCTGCCCATACTAATAATAATAACAATTTACGATATAGAAGTTAAATCTTGAGGAAACCCCAAATTTACACTTAGAATATTTTTACAATCATCGACACATTGCATTTCCGCTAGCCAATCGGCGCTCCCACACGGTCACCCGAACGACTCTGACCAACTCCTTGTTTGCCTCCGCATGTTCACTTGAACACATTCTGTTCAACTCGTCCAACTCGTTGGGCACTTCCACTGAATGCCCAACTCACCCACTAGTGGGCACACCAATTCAAGACTTCGTACGAACCACTGTTCACCAACTCATGTTGTTCGAGCAGGTGCCCTGCTGTACCCTCGCACACCCTCGAATGACCTTCTGAATGGTTCTCCTAACAACCTTGAATGACCTTCTGCATGACTTTTGAACGACCTCTGAACGATCCTCTGAACGACCTCCGAACGACCCACTGAATGACTTTCTGCACAACCGTTCACCTCTGCACGATCGTTCGTCCTATACGACCATTCGTTTAACCCTCCGAACGACCTCCCTGAACGACTCCTGAATGATGCCCTATTCAGTTCACCCATGCCTTCTACCCATGCACCCTGACACACCTTGTGGCTAGCACGACTTCGCACTCTGTTCAGTGTGGGTGCTACGGCCTACAACTACCTGCATCACACCTTCTTCTCCAGCTCCCAACTTCACACTTTTCACTTCCTTGTGAAGACTTGAATACTCGTTGGTTATGTGTCTCAGCTCCACGCCAAGATCTCCCATATATAAGGTTTGTCCAACTTTGAACGGATGTGTTCCTCCGTTAGCCGACCATCACACTTGACCATTTCGATGAGTCGGCTCACCTCCAACTCATCTCATTCGCATGTCGGTCAGTTTCCTGGGGGCCCACACCCAAGCTGCCTCACGCTATAAACAAACCGAATCCCATACTTGGTCGCATTTCGTCCACCTTCACTTGCACGTCCCCACCTGTAGCTCATGGCCCTTACACCCCTCGTCTAGTAGCGGCAGCTAGCCTTGCAAAAATCCTACTTTTTAGTAGATTCAGTAACCAATGTTCTTAGAAGTAGAAAATTCATTAAGGCCAACTGTTTTCTCAAACCAATAGTGGAAAACAATGACAATTATTCACCCAAACCCACGTTAAAAAACAAAAGCGTAGTCCAAAGTTGGCGATGAAGAGTTTTAGAAAGACACCTTTACACTTTGTAAGAGGTATATTTTCCCTATTTGAATTAGATAGTTGTAGTTTATGTATATATATAATTTTAAAAAATCTCTTTATAGTTAATAATTATTTAGTTTTGATTTTTTTCATAGATATTATAAATTAAATAAAAAATTCCCAATTTAATTGTAAATTACATAATATAATTTTTTTTTAATATTATATATTAATTTATTCGAAAATTACTCTTTTTAAATATTATATATTAATTATGTGAATTGTAAAATGCATATATACATATATGACCGTTGTTTGTGTTAGATAAGAAAAGTAAATAAAAATTTCCCATAAAACCTCTTCCCAAAGTATGTGGAAATATTAATATATAATTTACAAACGGACTCAAAAATGAAATTTTCTCAACGTTCTATGCAAAAAATTTAAGCAGTTTTATACAACCTTGATAAGCTATAATTACCACGTCAGTTTCCAAACTCCGTGACTTAGAAAAATAACCGTAAAAAAAAATAATGTTTTGACCGATACAATCACTGTGCATATAAGCTTGCAGCTCGCTAGCTTCCTGTGCATCTTCATACGATGCAAACTGTTGATAGTTTCCAAAGTCGTCCTCGAAGCAGGGGTTAAATTTGATGGCCGTATGCTCGTATTTCGCATTTTTACCAGTAAAATACGTTTTAATCTAAAACCTCCACGTCATGATCAACTTGACATTCATTTTCAAAAACGTCATATTGATGGGCATGTTAGAAAATTAAAAGTTAAAAAAAAAAAATTATAAACTGTTTTTATATATATTTAATATGGTGTGAACAGTGTAACGTTATAAATTTATAATCTCCACAAGCTCCAAAGTCCAGACTCCGGCCAGGGCAACTTGCAGTCGTACTCACTCCATTGAATTCACAAAAATAGGGGTGATCTTAGGGGAGAATGTTCGCCCTTTGGCGAAATTAAGGGGTTTTAAATTTTTAGTAGGCAAATATTTTGTATCATAGTACATTTTTACAAATCACCTCAAATAGCCCACCTTAGTTTAAGGGAGAGGGTAAAAAAGGTAAATTTATCCCTTGAAATTAGGAGTTACAACCTTCCATTCGCCCATTTTCAAGAATAGGTTTTATTTAAGTGAATCCTATGGGCCAAAGGC
>APFE031696320.1:171707-186804 GCA_000404065.3 Pinus taeda | reverse complement strand
TTATTTCACACTATGAAAAAATTGAAAGTTGTGTATTAAAAAATATATGAATATCACAAATATAATTAAATGTAAACGATATAAATCGTAAATAAAACATTTTCAATATTTTATGTTGAATAAATTAATTCTTTTATATATATATATATATATATATATATATATATATATATTTCTAAAATATAATAAAACATTTCAATAATTTATGTTGAATAAATATATATATATATATATATATAATCGAAAATACCAATTATTAATATATATATGTTTTCTAAATATAATAAAAAATTAATATATTTAATAACATAAATTAAAAATCCTAAATTAGATTTTGAATTCAAATTCTCATTTTATCTTAACGAACAGTACAAAATTAATTTATTAATATTCTTTTAATATCAAATTTATCATTCAATTCCAAATTATAATTTATTATATTTTTAAATTAAATAAAAAACACAATACTATATAGAATATGAATTGATTTTTTTTTAAATTTTAAATTATAAAGATGATGTTTTAAGAGAAATTATATCCAATAAGGTGGAAAATCATTTTCTCCAATTTTACATAATGGAAAATGCCACTTTCTCAAGTTTTCCATAGTGAAAAATGCTTGGATCGACATGGATTTGATTCCCGCTGACCCATAATACACTCGAACTTAAGGTAAACGTATATTGGTTTTTATATAATGATGTCATTCCGCAATGCAGTTAATTTGAGGATGTTGCTAAGACAATAATATTGAGTTCAAAAACTTTTATTAAATAAGCAAGTAGAAAATAGAAAATTATATATAATGATGTCATTTTATAATGTAGTTATTTTGAAGATGAGATTAAGACTATAATATTAAGTTGTAAAAAATTTTACAAGTAGAACCCTTGATTGGGTTGTGAGCCGGAGGGCAATCCCATGAAGTTTGAATTAATGTAAAGTATTTTTGGGTCACACCCACCACCCCTCATATGTTAGAAGCGATGGGTGTGGTGGCTCTTTCCATGCATAAGGATAATACCATTGTGGAAGGTGATAGAGTTAGTATGTTAGTGCTTGAGTTTGGTGGTAATAAATGTGCAAGGTTTGTAGGTCGTTTCAAGGTCCAAGAGATTGCAGTGTGGACAAGGGACTCCATAGACATAGATACGTTGCGACTTTAGGAGAGGTGGTGGACTCTTCATCTTTGAGCGAAGGTAACTTGGTATGTTAACTATTTATTCTCCCCCTCCTCTATGCATCCGAGTGTCTGGTTATGGGATTGGGTTTTTCATGGGGATGAATTATCTACAAGTGGGAGGAATTTTGGATGGTGGAAACCACTGGTGCCAATAGCTTCATAGTAGTATGTTATCCTAACTTGTATGGTCTCTGTGTCTGTTTGCTATGAAATACTTCTCTCCTGAATGGGGTTATATGGGATGTGAGAGAGTGGTGTCACAACTGGGGAATGTCGTTGTTTGGGTTGGTTCGAAGACCCTAGGGTCTGGGGTTGGGTCGCCTTCAGCTCTACCTATAGGGTATGTTTTACTGTTTTTTATATGGTTCAAGGGAAGTCTGTCTCCCTGTACAATTTGTGGTTCTGGCATTATAAATACTTGACTGGATGACTTTCTTAGCTTCGCACCCATGGCTTTCGTGAAGCTTCTCCGAGGTCGAAATTCAGGGTGTGCAACGCTCTAGGTTTGGGAATCATTATAATGTTGTTGGCATTGGTTACTATGGTCTCTTAATTTATGTTTATGGTTACTATGCAAATTGGCCTTGGGGTAAGAAAAAAGAATTCCTGGGTGGGTCAGAGGACCTCGATTAGATGCATGGGCTGCAATTGGCAGTGAGTCAAATTTTAATAATAAGGAAGTTATGGTTTCGTTCTCCCATGGCAGGTGTGCGAGGAGGTAGGCTCATCTCGGAGAGAAGGGCTTCTGGGCTCAGACCCCCACCTGCACAAGTATCTTACATCATCCATTTTCTCACCAAGCACTGTGACAAAGTTGTGATGGCAAGGGCAGTGAAGGCTAGAGGCCATGGTAGGAGGCCTCAAGTGACAATACAAGATGAAAAACCAATTTCCTCAAGTGGAAGAAGAGGCTATAAGCCGATAGCCAACCTCATTAATGATGTGGCTAGTGCATACCACGAGATGATCTCAATAAATATAGAGATGGAGGATTGGCAGGTGATGGTGTCAAATCGTGGGCATACTTGTGGGCACGTGACCCAGTTCAAACAAACTTTATACTTGTATTGGACCATGAAAAGCCTCCTCAGTAAGGTCTTGGAGAAAATTTCGGTGAGCATGGTGACAACAATTTAGAACTTCCCCAACTACAAGAAATACTTCCAGAAACTTCAATTTCAACTGCAAAAATAGGATGGATGCCTCCACTGGATCGAGGATGACCTCCCTTGTCTTCTCTCATGGACAATGCTACCTCGTTCCAATGCTAAGGAACCGACCGTGGTCGAATTTGCTTCTACTGAGGAAGATGAATATAATGATAGTTGGTTTTTAATTTTTTATTAATACATATGCAGATAACTTTTAATTTTTGGCATGATGTTTTATATGTTTATAGGAAAATATAGAATGGACATGGTCATGATATACAAACTTATATAGCTTGGCTAGAAAGAATTATCACTTTTTTTCTACTGGATCGATTATCATGCAATTAGGTGGCCAACAAACTTGTTTTCACACTGGACAAGTTGAGGCCATGTAACCAGTTATCTATGGTTGTAACTTGCTTATATATTAATGGAAAAAAATAGGCAAGTAGAAAATCATTATTAGAGAAAAGCTGAATTTGAGAGGAGTACGAGAGACAATCATTACAATGCAAAAAGTGGAATAAGATAACATAATTATAATTCTGAAAGAGGATTAAGAAATAGCATAATTAATCATTCTAGAAGGAAAAATAACAAGAATATTATTAATTAATTTTGTATTTCCTCCTCACTCTTCATGAAGGTGAGCATGAAGGTGAGAGTACATATTGGGAATATCTTTATTAAAGATGAGGATGGAAGGTGGATATTGAACTCATCAACATGAGGGTGGCGAAATGCATTAAGAGAAACTTTATTTAGGTGAGGTATTGGTGTGGGTGACCTTTTCATTATGATATGGGTTATGGTTTAGTGAGATGTTGAGAGAAACTAAATTGATGGTGATTATATGGGTAGATAATTTTGTAAGAAATAATTGGGTTTGTGCAATCAAACGCATTAGTAGTAGAATCAACACTTGATGACCATCATTATTTTGATTTACATTTTTCAATAGAACACCCTAGCCCTATCATCATCTTGATTTACATTTTCGGAAAAAAGCACACTATCCATAGATTCAACAATTAAGTTCATTGTGAGTGCATCCAAATTATAAGTTCCTGGGTTGTAGGGTCAAAGGTGTTATGGAGTGAAGAAATTTCTGATAGTTAATGCATATATTAATTTGTTGATTGATGTGTCCAATTACTTAAAATACAATCAACATGAGTATTTCCATAAGACAATACTCATGAAGTAGATGAAGTAGAGTGTGGGATAAGGTATGGAAGAATAAATATTAAAAAAATACTATTAAAACAAAGATATTGAAAATTTCAATATCTTTCTTTTGCGTTACTTTTCAATAAAATGGTGAAATTTCCAAAAAAATTCCACCACTTTTAATAAAGTGTATTTTATATATTTTTATTACTATACTTTCAAATACAGTCCATTTTCACTTTGAATAACTTTTTTCTAAATTCTCACTCTTTCCTCCCTATTTTTATTAAATATTAGATATATATATATATATATAATATATATATAATATATATATATATATATATTTAAATATAATTAAAAATAATAATAATTCATTTTTATATAATAATTTAATTGATAAAATTTAAAAAATAAACGTACTTTATGTTGGAAATTTTCTGGTAAATTCCAAAACAAAATCACTGAATAGTGAACAATGCTCTGTTTTCCTCCAAGATCTTAACACAAGGAAGCTTAAAACAAATTATTTTATGAGAACAGAGTATTACAAACACCCACAAAAGCTTTGTATTCATTAAAGTAAAATTCCTGATACAAAATTCATCCTCTTTCTCTCAGAGGGATTCACCAAGAACTTAAAAAAATTACTCTATCTCTTTTAGAAATTTTACACTACTGTGTGTAAAAATTTCTTTTACATTCACTACTCTGTAAAAAAACATTTCTTACATTTATTGTTGTAAATGTAATTCCTTAATTACATTTCAACCAAAAGAAAATTACATACTCTTCCTTCTACGCTTCTGCATATATTCTCATAATCATATTCAACAAACAACCAAAAATTTACATGTGTGTTGCTACAAATTCTATTTCAATCTCTCAACAAAAGAACATTACACGTGCACTGTTGTGCATTAAGAATTTTGATACCTCTGTGTAAGAGATTTTCTTCATTCGCCCATTTTTCCATACGCTGCTACGTGGGTTCACACTCCATATACAATTCGTAATAAAACAAACATTACATGTTTTTTTACCTATGCTACTCCCGTGAATAATTAAAAACATTATAATTAAAATACTATTAGCTATACCCATACTTACGTGACTTAAACAAATAATAAAATTAAAAACATTTACCTACAATCTATGAACAGGAGTAAAAACCATTAATTTCTTCACTGCAGTAAACAGACCCAAAACTTCACCTAATGTCATTCCCTGCAGGCTTGAATGAAGCTTTGGATTAATCGGACGGTGGACAACGTTGAATTCAATCGGATGGTTGCAATCAATATCGGGTGGACCTTTCCTACCGAACTTTATCTCCCGATGAAAAGTTGTTTTGCAAATTGTACAAAGGACATGCGTCAAAAAATGATTGCATCGGGTGCGTTTGGAGGAAAACCACTTTTCGTGAAAAGCGGTCCGATAAGGTCTTGTTGTTTTGTGCATTAAATGGAGCACGACAAGTTGAAATTTATATTTCAACACTCCCCTTTAATTTCAACTGCTAGGTTATCAGTCATACCCAAACATTTCCTCAAAAAGTCAAAACTTTTCTGGTCCAATGGCGTGGTCAGAATGTCTGCAACCTGCTCCTGAGTCCTGCAATGTTGTAAAACAATTTCTCTATTGCTTACCAATTCCCTAATGTAATGAAACCTTGTGTTAATGTGTTTTGTTCTCTTATGAAACACAAAATTCTTGGATAACGCAATAGCTGAGCTATTGTCACAAAAAATCATCGTTCTTTTTGCCTACTCTTGGCCTAAGCTCCTTAACATTCTTCTCATCCAAACTGCTTGACATGGTGCTGCTATAGCTGCCACATATTTAGCCTTTGCTGTAGACAACGCTACAATAGGTTGTTTCTTAGAAGCCCATGAAATAGCTCTTGAACCCATGTGAAAAACATAATCGGATGTGCTTTTCCGATCATCTACACTTCCAGCCCAATCGCTATCAGTGTATCCAATTAAATCTAAACATTCTGAAGTAGTATATAAAATCCCAAACCTTTTAGTACCTTTAACATATCTGGCCTAGTTGCAGTCAAATACATTAGGCTGCCAACTATGCTCTTATACAAGGTAGGATCAAAATCTTTGTTGTTGTCCTCTTTGCTAAGTTTTAATCCCATTACTGTGGGAGTAATTTCTACCTTGCTCTCCTGCATATTGAATCTCTCCAACACTTCATTAACATATTTTGCTTGTGAAATAAAAATTCCATTTTCATTTTGATCTACTTCTATTGCTAAGAAGTATCTCAACAAACCCATGTCAGTCATCCCAAATTCCTCTCTCATGACTGTTTCGAAATTTTCAATGAGATAATCATCATTACCTGTGAAAATAACATCATCAACATACAACACAATAATTAAAATTTTACCATCCTTTTCCTTGATGTAGAGGGTGGGTTTTCCCTCACATTTTTCAAATCCATTTTCTTGTAGATAGGAATCTATCCTGCTGTACCACGCTCCTGGCACTTGCTTCAGCCCATAAAAATCTTTCTTCAATTTGCACACTTTGTGCTCTTGGCCTTTCTTTTCATAGCCTAGAGGTTGTTCTATGTAAACCTCTTCCATTAACACTCCATTTACGAATGTTGACTTCACATCCATTTGGTAAACTTTCCACTTGTTTTGTGCTGCTATAGACAACACTGCTCTCACGGTTTCCATTCTAGCAACCGGTGCGAAAGTTTCCTCATATTCTCTCCCATACTGCTGCTTCTATCCTTTGACAACAAGCCTTTCCTTGTGTCTTTCTATTTTGCCTTTAGCATTACTCTTGGTCTTGTAGACCCATTTGACTCCAATGACTTCTTTACCTTTTGTTAGTTCAACCAAATCACATGTCTTGTTTCTTTCTATGGCATTGATCTCCTCATCCATAGCTTCTATCCATTTCTTATCCTTAATAGCATCTTTGAAATGAATAGGGTCATCGACATGACAATATAATGCAATCAAAGAATTCATACCTTCATTTGTTTCCTCTTGCTCATAAATGTCACTTAAATTTCCGAACTTCTTACCTCTTTCATTTGGTGTACAATTGCTTGAAGGTGCACTTGAATTTCATCCTTGTGGTGTTCTTGGAGAAGCACTTTCATTTCTCCTCAAGGGTGTCACTTGCTGCCCTTGTGTTGGTACTGCTATTTGGGGATGTATTTCAGCCATCTCCTCATCGTCTTCAGCATGAGACAAACAGTTTTTAACATTCACTGTTTTCTCTATGCTTCCATCCCAAGCTTCCTCCTCAATGAACTAAACATCTCTGCTCACAAAAAATTTCTTAGGTAGGTGGGATATACAACCTATAAGCTTTGGATTCCTCACTGTATCCAATGAAAATACATTTCTCCCCTTTGTTGTCCAATTTTTTCCTTAGCTGATCTGGAATGTGTGCATAAGCCACACATCCAAAAACTTTCATGTGGGTGACTCTTTGCTTTCTCCCACTCCATGCTTCTTCTGGCACTCTGTTCATCACTGCTTTTGTAGGACACCTATTCAAAATATATGCTGCACAATTTACAGCTTCAGCCGAATAATCATGTGGAAAATGCTTTGCCTTCAACATGCTCCTCGCCATATCCATGATGGTCCTATTCTTCCTTTCAACAACACCATTTTTTTGTGGAGTGTACCTTGCTGTAAATTGCTTATGAATTCCATTTTCTCTACAAAACCGTAGGAATTATTTGGAGATATACTCACCTCCTCTATCAGTTCTCAGAATTTTGATATGCAGCCCACTCTGATTTTCTACAAGTGCTTTGAAATTTCGAAATTTTTCAAACACTTCACTTTTGTTCTTTAGAAAATAAACCCAAGTTTTTCTAGTGAAATCATCAATGAATGTTAGAAAATATTGGCTGCCTGCTACTGATGGAGTTTGCATCGGTCCACATACATCTGAGTGAACAATATCTAAGGGTGCTTTTGCCCTTATGCTTTTCCCTGATGCAAAACTTTCTCTGTGTTGTTTCCCCAAGGTACAACCTTCACAAAGGCTGTCCGGTTTCTCTATCAATCGTAATCCTCTTACCATTCCTTTTCTACTCAACACGTTAAGACCTCTAAAGTTGAGATGTCCAAATATCAAGTGTCGCAACCAATTTTCATCCTTTGGTATGCTTTGGAAAGCCTCTTGTGTCATTGCTGCAATTTCTACCCCATCTTTCAAAACTGCTTTTATCCTGAGAGGGAACATCCTGTTCCTTGTCATCTTCACTTCAGCAATATATCTTTCGTTGGGTGCTCTATCCATGATGGTGCATACGTCATTCACAAAGAAAACATTGTACCCCTTTTGAACAAGCTGACCAATACTCAAGAGGTTACATTTCATTCTAGGAACATAATAGACATCTGCTATGGTTTTCTTTTCACCTTTCTTTGTAAATATTTTAACTTCTCCTTTTCCCATAACATAAATTTTACTAGCAGTGCCAAGTGTGACTTGTGATTTCACATTTTGATCTAAAGTAGAAAACAGGGCTATGTTTCCTGTCATATGGTTGCTGCAACCGGAGTCTAGAAACCATATATCATCACTGTTTGTTTCAGCCATCTTACAAGATATTAACACATTGTCTTGGCTGATATTTTCTCTAGTGATATTTGCACTAGATCTATTATTCATATCATGTTGCTTCTTCCTACATTCATTTGCATAATGCCCATATTTTTTACAATAATAACATTGGACATTGGATTTTTCATACCTTTGTCCTTGAGCATGATGATGTCCACTTTGTTGACTGTTGCCTTGGCCTTGGTTCTGATTTGGATTGCTACCTCTTCCTTGAGCATTTGCTGGACTGTTCCTTCCACCTCTGTTTCGGCTTCTGCCTCTTCCTCTCTTGTTTCCTCTGCCTTGACCTCTTCCTCCTCCAAAGGACATCTGGGTCTTGAAGGCTTGCTCTAGAGATGAGTTTTCATTTCTACTCAACCTCTGCTCATGTGTTATCAGTGATGTAGGAGGTTCATCAACTGAAAAGTTTAAGAGATGCTTTGTCTCTTTTATGGTGGTGACAATCACATCAAACTTTGAGGGTAGTATCCTCAATAGTTTCTCTACAATCCGTCTTTCTTCAAGGATTTCTCCATGAGACCTTATCTGTGTGACTAGGCCAATCACATGTGTGAAGAATGAGTCAATATTGTCTGACTCCTTGATGCAAAGATTCTCAAAATCTCTCCTCAGCAATTGTAGTTTTGTTGTCTTCACATTCTCCATGCCTTGATAGGCTGTCTTGAGAGTTTGTCATGCTTCTCTGGATGTCTTGGCTGCTACTATCCTTGGAAACACACTCTCATGCACTACTTGATACAAAAATATGAGGGCTTTTGAATCCTTCTTCCTATTGCTCTTCAATAGATCTTTCTCTGCCTGAGTTAATCTGTTAAACTCATTTTCATCCGCTGGTTCTTCAAACCCATATTCAACAAGTTCCCATAAATCTTGTGAGGCAAACAGGGCTGTCATGGTTATTGCCCAATAGTCATAGCTTTTTCCATTAAACTGTGGGAGCTGAGTATTAAACATACCCATGCTAATGTTGGTGCTGGCCATTCTTGCAGTTTAAACTATGCTTCTAATACAGTCAAGTATTTAAATAACTGGCTTGAGAAATACCTTGGATTTGTCCTGACTGAGTCTTCACTCTACTGGAGAATCTGCTACAACAAAAAAAACTCCTTCCTTCAGCTTCTTTGACACCTTCAAAGAGCCTAGACAAGCTCTGATACCACTGTTGGAAATTTTTTGGTAAATTCCAAAACAAAATCATTGAACAGAGAACAATGCTATATTTTCCTCTAGGATCTTAACACAGGGAAGCTTAAAACAAATTAGTTTCTGAGAACAGAGTATTACACACACCAACAAAAGCTTTGTATTCATTAAAGTAAGATGCCTGATACAAAACTCATCCTCTTTCTCTCAGAGGGATTCACCAAGAACTTAAAAAAAATTACTCTGTCTCTTTTAGAAATTTTACACTACTTTGTGTAAAAAAAAAATGATATTCACTGCTGTGTAAAAAAAAACATTTCTTACATTTACTGCTGTAAATGTAATTCCTTACATTACATTTCAACCAAAAGAAAATTACATACTCTGCCTTCTACGCTTCTGCATATATTCTCAGAATCATATTCAACGAACAACCAAAAGCTTACATGTGTGCTACTACACATTCCATTTCAGTCTCTCAACAAAAGAACATTACACCTGCACTGCTGTGCATTAAGAATTTTGATACCTCTGTGTAAGAGATTTTCTTCATTCACCCATTTTTCCATATGCTACTGCGTGGGTTCACACTCCATATACAATTCGTAATAAAACAAACACTACATTTTTTTTTACCTATGCTACTCCCCTGAATAGTTAAAAACATTATAATTAAAATACTATTAGCTATGCCCATACTTTCGTGACTGAAACAAATAATAAAATTAAAAACATTTACCTACAATCTACGAATAGGAGTAAAAACCATTAATTTCTTCACTGTAGTAAATGGTGGTCAAACCCAAAACTTCATGTAATGTCATTCCCTACAGGCCTGAATGCAGCTTTGGATTAATCGGATGGTGGACAACGTTGAATTCAATCGGACGGTTGAAATCAATATCGGGTGGACCTTTTCTACTAAACTTTACGTCCCGATGAAAAGTTCTGTTGCAAAACGTACCGAGAACACACGTCAAAAAATGATTACATCAGGTGCGTTTAGAGGAAAACCACTTTTCATGAAAAGCGATCCGATAAGGTCTCGTCGTTTTGTGCATTAAATGTAGCACGTAAAGTTGAAATTAATATTTCAACACTTTATCTTTTAAATTTTAATTTCTAATCATTTATAAAGAACATATTCATAACCATTACACTTACATAGGCATCTAATTCAATGCATACCTTCATATTTTTTTATATTTTAATTTCTAATCATTTATAAAGAACATATTCATAACCATTACACTTACATAGGCATCTAATTCAATGCATACCTTCATATTTTTTGGGTAGTTAACCATATCTTACCCAATGATATTTATATGTCATAAATACAACTGTAGATGGCATGGAATTCCTTTAACAATAACGATGAAAATGAGGCCCAATCATTGGAAATTTCATATTAGGTAGCTTCTTTATTAATAATAATGTCAAAAGAAGTAACAATAAACAATATGTAAATCTTTTAACAATAAAGAGGATAACCATACCCTTGTTAGATAGCTATTTCTCGAGATTAACCTTGGTTTAGTTTGGGTAGTTGTTTGAGTCCAACAACTTCCATGAACTAATTCAATTGTTTCATATATGTATTAATAAGTACACATTGAACATCATTTATCAAGATTGAATAATATATACATGTTTTGGTTTCCAATCTCATGTGTCTCATAATGGTATCAGAGCAGGTTAGATGCTCTATTGAATGAGAGCATGGTTAATTTTCTCTAGAGACTGTTGAGGTTACTGCACTTAATCCGCATGAGAGTGCAATGCTATGTGGGCTCTGTCAAAGCAGTTTCGAGGAAGGTAAATGCATGAATGGATAAGAAATTGCAGCATTCAATTAAGGAGAAACTCGAAGTGGATAGCGAGAGGGAAGGCGGTGATGCTCTCTTGTAAACCAGGCCGTTCAGCCAAATGTTTTAGTTTTGGAATTCGCATGCCATTTTCTGCATTCAAATAACCACGCAAGTAATCTTTGTTAAAGAATTATTATTACTGGTTCCCACGCGTCTGCATTTCGAATATGGATAAACATTGGAGTTATGGCCAGTCTGTCTGTGTTTGATGGGCCTGTGCTATTTAACATTTCCCCTTGCTCATGTCAATAATATTTCTGACATAACGATCATCTTTAGTTCGTGTGTATTTTTCAACGAATGGCCTGCCAATTAAAGCATTGAGTAATGCAGACTTCCCAGCATTACCAGGTCCAAAAACAAAACACTAAATATGTTCCTCTGAATTTAATATTTTGCGGTCAAGCCGTCGATAATGGGTCACATGAAAGACCGAAACACAATCTCCAACGTACATAATATAAATTAAATAAGAAAGGATTTTGACAGGATCCATAAGAGTCATGAGAGCACATGCAGATAGAGATCCATTTATGGTCACAACTCCCAATGCATTCTTCATGTATTCTTCTCCATTGAATCCTCGTAGATACCTTCTTTTCCTGGACATTCTGGAGCTCTTGTGGTCGCAGTACCCCATCACCATCAATGTCAAACATCCAAAAGATACCCCTTAGGAAATCCACTATTTCATTGGTTAACTCTATGCTCTGATCAGGTGCCCATTTGAACTGTGTTGTTTGAAGGAGGTCATCTCTTAGCTTAATCTCATCATTATAGTCAAACTTTCGCAAAAATGTCAAGGTGGTTTCACGCCGTCCTTTTTTTTTAATAAAAGGTGCATGGAAAAAAAAAAATCCTGTCAATGTGAAGCGCGTGATCGTATCTACCTGGTTGTAATGAGGGGACAATGCTGACTAGAGTTCTTCTAAAATGCTTACTGGAGTTCTTCCAAGTCGTCTCCTGCACTAGAATCCTTACCAATGGTGGCTCTATTGACCGATTGTTGACTTTCTAATGCCTTTTGGTTCGTTGATTGCATATATTGATGCAAAAATCGAAGAAAAGTCATCTTTGTGCCTATGCCGGAAGTCCAAGTAATGAATGAGAGAACTGCTCCAAGCATTGGATTTTTGTTTTCGTCCGTTGTTGTGTTTTACCATCTTCTCTTGTGTTGTTGATTCTGTGTTCGGCGGTGTCTGGGTTCCACGAAGGTGGATCTTTCCTCTAAAAATAATCTTGAAATATGTGAAAAAGTAAATGAGACCGGTACGAAACCCGAGTCTGAAGTATATGATAAAACTGGACCCTAGTTCGAAAAATTGATATGTGTTGAGACTTTCGTAGCCCAGAACAGTAAAAAAAAAAAAAAAACCATGTACAGTCATCATTAAGGAACATTTTTTATGGGTTGACGTGAAGCCCGTGAATGATATATTTTTTCGACTTTTATCAAATTTTGACTAAAAAGAATTTTTATTGAATAATTGCCCAACATTCTTTTTGGATGGATATATGGATATTTGGGATATGTAATCAAATTGAAGTTGTAGAGGAGGTGTTGTGGTTGGAATTTTATTAAATTTCGAATAAAAATGATTCTTATTGAATAATTGCTCAACATTCTTTTTTAGGAATATATGGATATTTGGGATATGTAATTAAAATGAAGTTGTAGAGGAGGTGTTGTGGTTGGTGAAATATATATAGTTATTTAGTGGATTTAAAGTCTTAGGTTTAAATCTTTCACAAGATAATTTTAGAATTTTTTTGTGATTTATCACAAAACTTGTTAAATTTATAAAGTTAAAGTTGAAGATAGATAGTTTTAGAAGATTTTTTCATGTTTTTTTACGGTAAAATTTGTTAAAGTTGAAAATTCAAAGGGTTAAAACCAAAGTCTGAATTGAAGATTCGAAGTTAGAGTTATGTTGTGGATGGGTGCATGACCGGTTGAACCCAACACCTAGTTCTCATAAATTTGTTTGTATTGGGTGCATTTTTGGTGGTAGCCGACACCCCTTTTTCAAAGTTGATTGCTAAAGAACATGGCCAAAGTCGATGATTTGTTGCAATTATTACAGAATTTAATGTCATCCAGCGTTCATAACAGTGTCCAAGTTAGCAATGAAACACTCTTTGACATCCAAATATATTTGCAAAATGCGAAAATGAAAATTAAATTTTTCGAACCAGAATCCCAGTTTCGGCGAGAGGAACTGCAAAAGAAGAATTTTGAACCCATTCTTGTTCAGAATAATACTGTGTTTGAGCCTGATCATCACTCAAAAAATAATTAGAGTAATGTAGTGGTTTCCAAAGGAAATGCAACTAAAAGTTCTTGATGATGATGATGATGGTGGTGGTTAACGTCCATTAAGACCAAATTGGTCTATCGGACATACAATTTTCTTAGTTTTTAATTATCTAGCTCCTCATCTTTCTTGGCGAGATTGGTGTTGTAGCTTTCTTTTTTTTCTCTACAGTCTTCTAACTTCCTTTATCTTCCATCTCCTTCATCTCTTCTGGTTCTTGGGACATTCGTGTCTTAGCTTCGTGATCTATTGTGTTCATCCTTTTGAAGATAGTCGAAGAAGAAGTTTGGTCTAGGAGATCTACTTTGCTGTTAAATGAAGATTTATTTTTTGTGGTATTCGAATCCTCATCACTGTTGATTTGTTGGGTGGGACTTTCTCCCTACCTGTCTTGAGAGTTGTTTCTTTCTTGCTCGATTTCTTGTGATTCATAGTTTTCTCTAGAGTATTCTTCTTTGATGACAGTGTAGTGTTCTTTTTGTGCTCCTTCCCACCATGTAGATTTGTGGTGGTTTTTTCTAGCAGAATTTTTCTGGGAGGCTTTTAGGCAATTTTTGGCTAGATGACCTATCTCAAAGCAGGATCGACATCTGAAGAGGACACTTTCATAATCGAGTTTCTGGTTCCACACATAGTCTTTACTTGTTAGGTTTATTTAGCTGGGAATTACAAAGAGGATATTCTGGATGTATTTTTTTAAATACGAGATTTTGTTAAACCGATACAATTCAGAAGCATTGGATTTCTGGACATTGTTGTTCCAGAACAAGTTGATAGATGCCAACAGTGTAATAGAGTTGGACATATGAAAGATCAGTGTTTTGATCTTCCCCTATGTGAGCGTTGTGGAAAGAGAAATCATCATACAAGTAGATATTCCAAAAAGAGGTCTGTTGCAAGAGAAAAGGTAAATTTTGGATGGTTTGCTTCTTGGGATTAGACCAAAATAGGGAAGAAGATTTACATGGCATATTGAAGAATATTTTATATAGTTATGAGAAGCCTTGCAGTAATGAAGAGTACTTCTTACCTTATATCCGACAAGGGGGGAATGGTTGATGGTCTGCTATAGGTTCGAGTTTGAGATGTGAAGTGAGCCTGAGTCAGATTTGAGTTGATTTAGCACTTCTATGTTTGGAATTATTCAAGGGACTGCTATGATAGTTCCATAGTTTTTGGTCACCTTAAAACCACATTTTTTATTGTTCTGAGAACCGCTATGAAGGTTCTAGAGTTGGTATTCATTGAGAACTTGAGTTCTCCCATCTTGGTCTATGACTATCCTTAAAACCCATTCCTTGAGAGACATTGAGCTCTTGATTGAGATACATTTTGAGCTCTAGTTCTTGGAATTTGGTATATCCTTCAGATTAATGGGTGTCTGTTAGATAAATAATCCCCGGGATTAACCTTCGGTCAGTTTGGGTAGATATTGGATTCCAAAAATTTCTGGGAACTAATTAAAATGTTTCCTGTATATATTAATATATACACATTGTACATCATTTATCAAGACTGAATAATATACATTTGTGTTAGTTTCCAATCTTATGTGCCTTACAAGCCAATCATTAAAAAAAGTTAAAGTAATGGAAATGTTTAAAAATATCTTATTAACTGAATATTAAACTTCATTAACTAAATG
>APFE031696320.1:127562-137645 GCA_000404065.3 Pinus taeda | reverse complement strand
ATGTTCTCCTGCTTCGGGCCGCTGCTCAAGATTTTCACTGATACTCTTTGCCGCTACATTGATGGCTTCCGTCGTCGACTGATACTCTTTGACAAGCTTGATGCCTGATGATTTGATCTGATACACTTTGAACTCTGTCATTGATCTACTGTTGTCTTTAAATCGGATCATTTTGGCACGATCGGGTGATTTTCGGGGCTTTTCGGCGCACAAGGGGCTAAGAAATCAAAAGATTCCCCGAAGATTCCTCGAAACGGCCTATTTCCCATAGCGATGCGCGATTAGCGCTTTGCGCTAATCGTGCATCGAAAACTGCCTCTGTTTCTTGTTCTGGAGCTTTGAAGTGCGATTTTTCTTCCTTTGCGAAGTTTCGGCTTTCCGGCTGCTGACGTCAGCATGACGTCGGCTGTACGGCTGATGACGTCAGCTGTGGTGGGTCCTTGGTACAGAATTACATGGTGAGGTGCTGATACTAGAGGTAATGCGATGAACTAGCTCCGAGGCGATCGCAATATCGCATCGGCGGGGAATGGAGGGTGCTTATGTTAGGCATTTGGTGCTTGCGACCGCCGACCGCCGATATCGCAATATCGCGTCGGGTGGTGACGGATGGGTCATAACTTGCATGGAGAGGAAAGTGCGATCTTGCGATGCTATCTGGCTTTAAGGTTCTGCGGAGTGTAAGTTTTGGGCGGAAAGAGCAAGTAGGTGGGTGCGAAGGGCATTTTGAGGTTTCGAAAGGGGTGCGATTACCTCAGAGGGATTTTATACTCTGGAAGGAGTCCATTATATATGGGAGATGATTTGGAGGTTAAGGGTTCTTGCTTAGTTTCTGGTAAACTGAGCAATTTCCGGGGGTGCTTATGGTTATTTTTCAACCAGGGGGACGGATATGTATATAGGGGATGACTTACATAATATTAGTAGGGGGATGGGAAAATATATGGAGCTAAATAATAATGTTAGTGGTTAATATGGAGGTGGTAAGAAAGCGCTAAGTTCGAGAGACCTTAGGCTGTTACAAGGGGGTAGGACCATTCTTTAGGGAAAGTATGGAACAACTTTGAGTGAAGCAGATCTTTACTCAGGCTAGTGTTATGAAAATGATTGCACTTAAGAGGTGTCAAGCAGATCTTGAACTCTTTTGGGGAAGTTAGTTAATGATTGGGGAAAGCAGAGAAGGGGAGTTAGTTATACCTCTTTCAGCTTCTCGCATAGAATTTCTTGCTGATTGTGCCCTGAATGAGATGACACCTGAAATTCTGGAACTGATAAGAAATTAGGATTCAACAACCTCAGAACTACCTACCCAGCCTACTTACCTAGCATTTTTTCTTCTTTTGATTTGGGTGCACTTATACTTGCAAACCCATCCTTCATTTTCTTTTGATGCTTTCCTATCTACATACTACCCTTATTTCTTCCAAGGGCCCAGATTAAGCTGTTGGGCTCCTCTTCTTCTCTACCTATCTAAGAATCTGCCAAGATTAAGCTGTTTGGATAGATTTGCATTCTCTACATTCTAAAACAGGAAATTTAAACCTAGGGAGACCAAGATTAGGCTGTTTGGACCTCCCTTTAACTGAAAAATTGGCGATACCAGGATACTTTACAAAATTTGGAAGGCAATTGAATGAACTTGAAGTAGCCTTCTTCGTTTGGAGACTATTAAGCAAATATGGAGCATTGCAGCATGCAAAGTACGACATATTTGGCCTGTAAAATGTCAACCATGAAATATGAATAACCTGCTGCAGCAGGAAGCTAACAGGTTCACCCAATTATGTCATATAAATATTTTATTGCATTTTATGGGCTATTGGCTAAGGGATTTTGAGCCCATGATATATTACTAGTTTAATATGCACCAGTAAAGGTAGGGGCCAGACCACTCTTGGATTCTTAATTATGGCATATGAATGCAAGAAAACAATGAGTTGTTTGGAAAAAATCCAACCAAAGTGAGTGTGAAAGCATGATTAATAGAGACTATCTTTTTTTTCAAGTTTTAAATTTGTTTGAAAGCTGGAGAAGAAAAAACCTATACTTTCAAATGACTTCACTCAACAAGAGAGAATATATTCCAATTGAAAACATAATGGGTATCATAAGTATCTGATCACTTTCAACCATTGTTTGGGATGCATTTGGTCATTGTGGGAATACCATGTCCTTTTTCCTTCTCTTTATTTCTTGATAACTTAAATACCTTGGATGAGTATGAAGCTTTTGTGATGAGAATTAGTTTGTTGTGATATAGATTAAGATGTTTTCTTTTTCAAGTGATATATTCTCTTAATCCTACCTTTCTTTGTTGTGGCTAGAAAGTTCTTTGTTATTTTATTTTTGTTACCTTAACCTAGTAGAGGCAAAAAAAAGAAATATGCAGGCAGTTGCATAGATGTTAGAGATAATAAAATAAACATTTTATTAATGATGTTGTAGCATTACTTCTATCACTCACATGAAATCACCATAGATGACATA
The DNA here is from genome assembly GCA_000404065.3 of Pinus taeda. NCBI lineage: Eukaryota > Viridiplantae > Streptophyta > Pinopsida > Pinales > Pinaceae > Pinus > Pinus taeda. The sequence continues at coordinate 135,158 of APFE031696320.1, read as the reverse complement.
TTAATAGTACCCCTAGTTGGATTGGTGGTTTAAACTTTAATACTAATGCTAATATTAATGCTTAACATTACATTGCATTTGTTACAAGTCACTCAAACATTTTATTTGACGTAAACAATAATAAATTGTACACATAAATTTATCATGTTACCACTCTACAGCAACCCTAGAATAAAAATGTAACACATTTTAGTTTCACCCCATTTAATGCAAAAGTTCAAACTTTTACTCAAGGACTTTATAAAAATTGTTTCTAGGAAGACCATACATGGGTCACCTAGATAACTATCCATAGTGCCCTCTTATTCTCTAGAAAAGTTACTTCTATATGTGACATGTCCTTAAAGGACATTCTTCATCTCATCCAAAATCCATTATTAGTGCTTCATCAAGTTTCCATCAACCCGATTTTGATGTTGAAAGGTATAAATCACTTAAATTACAATCCATGTAAGCATCCCCTTACTTGGAGATTTGCATCACAAAAATCCAATCAATGATACACCCTTTTGATTCTTTATTTCAATAAGGTAGGCATTGTGTTCATAGTCTTTAGGGACAAAACCCATCATTTATCAAATGTTGGGGATCCTTTCTAAGCCCATAAAACATGTCTTTCAAATGTGTAAGGAATGATGTCATTGATCTCAAATATTCTACTACGTAAACAAAACTTCACTAATCTAAACACGAACCTCTATAAGATCTTCTTTTGATGCCAAATCATTAATTGCAATCTTACTACTAAAAAACATTAACACTCTTATAATACTTCTAAATAAATACTCTAACCTTGTATGCCCTAGATGTTTGTTTGCATACTTATTTTTTGTTTTGTGTTGGATTCTAGTTTATGGCTTATATAAACAATTTCCTACAAATAGTTTTTAGGGATATGTTATTTTTGGAAAGATGCTAGAAAGCGATGACTTCACATTTGGAAAACGAATAATTATGCGTCCTCTAACAATTATCAAAAGAGTATTCTTCAACTTTCAAAATTAGTCTCCTAGGTGAATAAAACCAGAAGATAAAAATCAAGTCCATCACAAACTATAGGTATAAATAGAAAAAAAATTGTGTTGCGACCTATTCTAAAACTCAAAAAAGAAGTATTATTCTTACCTTGATAATTTTCCTCACCAGTGCCATTAAGAGACAATGTTGTCCAAATTAGAGATACAGGAGCCATAATATCTAGCTTTAAAACATCAATGTCTTGAAAGATGAAATCCATAACATCCGGCTCTCTAGAAAACTAGAATTCTACCAAAGGAATTTTACCTTGATATATAGGCTTCAACCCATTTCCAATGGAAGCCTTAGCTCCAATCCTTATGATTTGACTTCATGTATCTCGTATTGTTGATCTATTATAGTAATCTACAAGAAAATTTAACCACACAAAGGAAAAACTAATAAACATATAACAACATTGGTGCGCTTAATAGTGTAGACTTAAAATTCTTAGTGAGCTTTGACATGTAATATCGATAGGAGGCTATGAATACCATCATTTTAGTATGTGGCTATTTAAGATTTTCCTCATCTGATTCCTTAGCTTTCCCAAAACCTGGTCAAGGATTGTCCTCTGGTAGCATATTTTCAAACTTTTTCACGACTACACTTAGGTGTTCAATAATGGAAAGTCAAAGTAGACACCAAAAAGTAGAATAAGGAAAAAGCGTGTGAATGACTCATTACAAACACGACAAAAAACACTATTATTTCTTAAATGTAAATTAATATAAAATTATATAATATATGCAAACTAACTAATAAAATTCTAATTGATGTCATTAACAAAAATGCAAATATCTTAAGCTACTCAAGTAACCAATTTAAAATGGTATAAATAAATGGTACAAAGCTACTTTTGGATATAAATTGTCCAAATCATAATTCAATTCATCTAAAACAACATGGAGATTAATAGAACTTAATGTATAAAGCCAATGAACTTTAAAGTTCCTCAAATACTTTTTTCTTTTTTTCAATTATGCATAAAAGAAGAATAGAAATGAGCCATAAGAATAATGTAAAAAACATACTACAGAAAAGTTATTCTAGGAAAGGGATATCAAATGAAAGCCATACATACCTTGGAGAAAATAAGAGTTCCACAAAGTCATATATATCAGTGAGATCCTATATAACCAAAGATATATTAATTTGGAGACAATGGTGGCCTTCATATATTAAAAACATATTTTTTTACTTGGGGGAGTAAACATTCATGACAAAAGTATCAAACCCCAAATTAATTCAAAATATAATTACAAAGTAGCATTAATATTAATATACCCACATGTTTATAAGTAATGTAAAAATTAAAAGTATGAAAATTATTACAAACATTGAAGTGCTTATTATAAATTCATTCAAATTACAATCACCATCATCCAAATGTAGGTTATCATTTTGTAATGACACTTAGAGTTTATGTAACATGCCCGGTAACCTCTTATGAAAATGTATCGAGTTAGGAAATTTTTACAACATCTACCAATGTGTAAATTTCTAAATTACTTTCAATATTCCTTCAATGACCATTAGATACACCATCATCACTACATAAAGTAAATTTAGTGAAATAATAGTGTGTTACACAACCATTAACTGTCAATGTTGTAGCATATTAACTTAAACTTTATTATGTAACCTTGCATCAATTCCATGATTATTTTAACTTAGTTATTTAATCACATTCTGGATAATATAGCCCCCACAACATGTCAAGAATAAACATCATAAAATTGACACAACAAACCATCACATCATTAGACACCAATATACCCTAGAAACTCTATAGAGTGAAAACTAGAAAATGTTCAATTTTATTACTAAACACTCATGAGGGTGTTCATCCCTCGTTGAATGCCTTATAAGGGATTCCAAACCTTAACCATTGTCATAAATTCTTACAAATAATTATCATATGAAATGCAACATAACTAGCTATAGACTATTACAATCATCATGATATCATTTACCCATAAAGCCATGAACATTAAGTCTTTGCAACATGGTTCATCCCATCAGTGGATTATCTTGCAACTGACATTTCTTCAACCTTCATAGACCATGAGTTTGTTGTCTGTCACAATGTTAAGTAAAATCCATCTTTCACATACGTCATAGTGTTTTGTACAACTACCATTGTCTTGAAACTTTGATACCATGATTAGATCAAATAATAATCAAACCAATAATAATACTTTATTAGTGATACTTCAACATTTAATTGTGTGCATACATAAAACATGAACATAATATCATGTCATGCCTTCTTTAGCATCACTGCACACACATTAATAAAAAACATATAGTTATCAAACACCACATTAATTTTTGTTCCCCTCACCTATAAGTCCACATTATTTTCCAAAGCACTACAATTGTCCTTATTCTTTTAAAGGAAACTAAAACATTAGGTATGGTTTTTAAAGCAAATAAATAAACTTTTCAGAATACTTGTTATTTTTGCATGAAGATACATAATATTTTCTCAAAATGAGGATAACATCCTCTTCCATGAAAATGAACATTTTTTCCTAAAGTACGGTAACATAATATTGTATGTGCATTTCTAATATTTTCAGAGGATAGCTAACATAATATTGCATGAAAATTCATAATCTTTCGAAAGGAAATATAACATAATAAATATTATTATTGTGCATGCAACTACATATTTTTCTAGCTCAATAGCTATAATCTTTATGCATCTAATTACATAAACTTTATTAATAGAACTAGCCCCCTTATCTATTAATTTTGGTGAATTCAAATACGTAACAGGAAGCGACCATAATGGACAATGTTCCTATGCATGAAAATGCATCTTCTTTCCAACAACATTTTTTCCAAATGAGAGCTATTCACAGTAACTAAATACATGCTCTGTTCCAAGTAAAGCTAAGATGCTAATTATTATTTCTTACATGCAGATATATGTACCTATCCAAAGGAAAGTATCATATTTATTGCATGCAAATACATATTTCTTTTCAAAAGGTCTAACACAATTATTATATTCTTCCACATACACACACACACACATATCTTTTCACGAAAATCTATCATAATGACTTATTCTTTTCACACAAGATCAATATAAATAACTAAGCACAAAATAACACATTCAGTTTTCCAACAACACTAACACATTAGCTATCTATTTATGTACATAAAAAATTATTCCTATCACACTCACAAATCAAATGGAAACACTATGTTTTAATTTGCTTTTCCCATTTTAGTCATAAACTTCGAGCGCGGTTTCCGAACATATTGCAATGAATTTTTGAAAACCAAAAGAAAATTTTGTTATGAAACGATTAACTTGAAAAAATTCTCTCATTATTTTACACAAGTGTCATGGTTTAGAATGTTGGGAAGAATCTTTGCATCCCATTTTCCCAAGTTTAAATATTAAATAATTTTATGCTTTAGTCATCAACTTTGGGCATAGTTTTCAAGAAGTTGAAAATGAATTTTACAAATATGAAAGAGGCTTTTATTGAGAATGAGCTCATTTATAGAACTATCATAGTTTGGGATATACAAAGGCATATTGGGACCCTATTTTAAATAAGTCATGCAATTTTTTCCCAAAATTAGTCTCATTAAATTATCTTTGTTTTTCAATAATTCATGCAATATTTTCAATGAATCGAACCTCTAGATTTGTGGTAGATATTTTTTCATGCAAACATATGCTTCTTTGCATGGTAGCTATTTTTCTTACATGAAATCATATACTTCTTTGCACATTAGTTCTTTTCCTGCATGCAAACATTTACTTCTTTTCTAAATTAAATATAGCATTATATATATTAATATCATGCACATGAAGTTTCTTTTCTAAGAGAAATATAATATAATAGACATAGATCTCATGCATATGAAAATTATTATAATAAATTGATGCATAGAAAACCTATATTTTAAATGCTTGGAGTCCCTCAACCCAACGAAATTTATGATGCAGTATTCTACATTGAATGGATAATTTCTAACACACTACTATAGCCAACAGTGGCCTAGTAAGAGATAAAGTAATCTTCCACTAAGTTCCCCATAGGATCATCTTTCTATCAACAAATTTTGTACATATAATTTTTCAAAAACATTCATTCCTCTCCCTTTCCGTGCTTCTACATGTTTTTTTCCATTATTTCTTATTTCTCCATAGACTTACAATAAGTAGAATTAAGAAATGCAATAGATTTTATAAATCAAAAAAGGATTTCACAAATCACCCATAAATCACTCCATAAATTAAATTTTTCGTAAATCCTAAAATCACTCCTTAAATTATCCATAAATCATATTTTTCTACATTCTAAAATCACTCAATAAATCATCCCTAGAATCTCTCATGTTTTTTCAAGATAGATTTGAGTTTGACTCATGGACAAAATATTACCTATAGATAAATTTTATAAAACTCTCACTCATTAGCTCTAAAAATCATAAAATATATCAATTTGGGAAATAAAATTTATTTATATAGAAGAATATAAATTATTCTCAATATAAGAATTAAGAATCAATTATTTTAATATTCTTGTAATTAAGAATTAGAAGAGTATTCTTCTTGTAATATCAATATCAAAAATAATAATATTTGATTATTCAAAAGCACTCATTTTTTTAGAGTTTTTACCGTAGCTTACATTAGGGATATTATACTGTTATAGACATTTTTGGGCACTTCAACCCCAATCATAAATGTCCATAAACTGAGGGCTTCTAAGTCACTAAAAGTGTTGCTTCACTGCCTAAAGGAACAAGGTTAGCTGATTACATCATCTCCCAGAAGTTCTCCACTAAAAACTGCTCATAAACGGTCAAAGCTGGGCCATACTCAAAACCCAGTGCAGAGGGTGCGATGCATATCACCTTCCCAGTGTATAGGGTGTGATGCATACTGAATTTCTCCTCTTTATGGTGCGATGGTCGGGAATGGACAAATGGCAGGGACAAAAAGCGAGGTGGAAGATCATGGAATCTTCCAGAAGCTTCCCCTCTAACACTTGCCTCTCTGTTTCCGACCAGGGATGACTAAGAGATCATCATTCTCCAAGTGGAAGCAGGAACTATCAGAAAGAGGACACTAATCAAGATCCCAGAAGATGACTAACCTCCCTATAATCATCTATATATGGATCCCTCATCATAGAGATCCAGAGGCTGAAATTTTGTATCTTATAGAGAAGTGCTGTCGGTTTTCTGGTGTAATTTCATAGTGTTGGGTGATCTAAGCTTTACTTGAGGTGAAGAAGGGCTTTCTTGTTCGAGGAGGATGTTGGGTCAGAACATATGGTTGTAATCCTCTTGCTACTTTTCATCTTAATAAAGCTAGTAAAGTTTTCCTCCATATTCTTGTATGTTTCATTATATATGCACGTGTATGGTTAACACACATCTGGTCTTGTGTTATTTATGAATATAGATCTTTGTTCTTTGATAGTTGTATGTTGTTGTGATTCCACAGGTGCTCTTTGAAGCTGGGCAGACAAAGCAGAAGCGTCAAAGCTCTATCAGGAAGGAGAGGAAATGAAGCGCAAGACTAAGGTTGGTCTCCTTTGTTCCACTCCTATCTATTTTCGTAAAGGAAAGCGAAAGTACTTGTTTCTTTCTAAGATAGCCACCAATCTTAGTGGGAATAGCAGCATCCGAGTGGACACTATTCCTAGTAACAAAGTCGCGACTCCACTAGGGAGTGACTAGATTGTTTGTTAGCCTATCTATCTTTGTTTCTTTTATAAACTTACAGATGAAGCCTAAAGCCAAGCCAGCTAGCCTTCGAACTACATTTTTTATAGAAATGCAAAGTAGATCAATGCTGCTTCAGTCTATCTCTGGGTTTTGTTTATGAATTAAACGATTGATCTGCAAACACTCAAATTGCCCTAAGTGGTGGCTCTAGTAACCTGTTTAGAGCACCCCTGTGCTTTACATATATTGAACATTACTTACTTGGCCTAAATCTCTGAACTGAATTGCAAACTGTGAGTGAAAACTTATTTAAAATCTCGCACTGGTACCATCGCACCCTGCCTTCAAGGCAGACTGTATGCATCGCACATCCCGAGTGCAGTAGGTGCGCTGCATACTGAATTCATAGTGTGACAGGTGCGATGGTCAGGGAAGGTTAACTTTACCTTCAGACTATTGTTTTTTCTCACTGTTTTCAGTATTATTCAGGAGTTTTGCTATCTGTACTCAGTTTTTATCTATGAAAACCCCCTTTTCTTGCATTATTCTACCTCCTTATTGCAAATCACTGTAAGTGTTTTTATGTATTGTGTGTCATTTTCAGTTCTCTTTTGCAAAAAGTAGCATAGTCGAACTGTCATTTCTGGATTTGAAAGTGTCGTAGCTGTCGTTTTCAGTTTTAGAAGACAATCCCATTGTCTTTGATAGCCGGTTATATAGTTACTATTGCATATGATTTGAATTAATAGTTTTTAAAGTGTCGAAAAGCAATTTTCATTTCGAGATCACAGAGTGTCTCTCTTACCTTCACTTCATTTTGAAAAGAAATTTGTTGAGTACTGTCGCTTTGAAAATAATTCAGATTTGCAC
>APFE031696320.1:99645-124402 GCA_000404065.3 Pinus taeda | reverse complement strand
CAAGCTCGTTAAAAAATAAACATAAGTCATGAGCAAATGTTTCCCCCAGCGTTTAAGCTCATTAAAAAATGAACTGGTAAATAACCATTGTGAATGCCTTGTCACCAGCTTTTGAGCCTTGGTCATGTTCTCGCAATCACCTCCACTCTGTTTTTAGCCGATCATTCACCCCCATATGCTTGTTTACCCCTTCGAGGAACATCTACGAAGAGTGATTCTATTAGCCATCCTTGTGACACTGCCGTGATTGGAAAATTCCAAATCTTACCTGGAATCAGCTACTACCAGAAACCCTCACTCGTTCCTCGAAAATGAGTCTTCTTTAAGCTCTTTTCACCTGACTCGTAAAATATGAAAAGATTGTCGAGCAATTGGCCTCTCTGGCTCGTTAAAGTCATCGGAAGTGTTATCCCTCCTCTATATTTTAATCTTTTTGGACCTGAGGGATTATTACACAAAAAGATCGAGTGATTGTCTTGTTCGGATCGTTAAAACTATCGAAAATTCATCCCTTTTGTATTATTTTACGCTTTTTCGGACTTAAGGGATTATATGACGAAAAAGAATCATTGGAGTCTCCTTTCCATTTCTTTCAAACTCTCTAAAATTGAAAGGGACTGAGTTATATTTGTTGTTAAACTTGTTAAAACCTAATAGTGACAAACTTGTCCAAATGGACGAGAACGAGTTTCACTGTAACTAGGCTCACTATAAATTAGCGACAGGTTTGCCTGAAGGACATATTATAGAACAAGCACATGTTATCCTCCTCAAGATTGACAAAAATAAAGAGGTACTGGTCAGCAATGACTAGGGAAAATTGGGAAGAAAACTTGAAAAAACTTTATTGGTAGCAAGTGGCTCCTGAACATGACACTTTCCTTCCGTATTTGTGCTGCGTTGGGTTGTTCCGTTCACTGGTCATCACCATTGGTCCGTCACACCATCCATCTTTGCGGTTAACGCTACCAATCCATCATCAGTGTCGCCGATATGTTCAAGAGAGGTCATTCAGAGAATTCGCCTGTGTCTCTCCCACTGCAATACATTCATGCCCCATTCCTTCATGACCGCCACCTTGAACCTTGTATCGTCAGATTGTTTTCACCTCCAAAATCATTTTCTTTGTTCCGTGTCGTTGATATGTGATTCATTATGGACCTCTTGTGATGGGTCGCTTCTTGTCGACATCAACTCATTATCTAAGAAGTCGACTTAGGAACAATCCTTTCAGTACTTTGAAGCTTGCATGCCTCAATGGCAATTTTGTCACTTTCGGCGACAGGTTTACATCAATGGCCTTCGACCGAGAGATTTTACGTGGTGTTCGATGCCAAGTCCTTTTTCACACCACGTGAATTGTACTGGAGTATCTTGAGGGTCATTTTCATTATTGGTGATTCCTCTCACGCCTATTAACAGCTTACATCATTGGCTGGTAATTAGGCGATGTCTTTCCATGTTCGACTCCAGAACATTTTTCACATGGATCAACTTGTACTTCGAGTGAAGATTAAACGAGTTTTGAAGACCCCGGATCTAGTTTCATCCATCTCAGCTACGATATATTTAGGAATATAAAGACATCAAGTGTACATCATTTCCGAAGAGATGATCATCCAAATCAAAGGATGATGAGTCCATATCATCAGTCTGTCACACAGACGATTGTCTGTCCTATGTACATGAAAATGAACTTATAACGCTGAGCATGGGAATGCCCACCTCAGCTAGATCATGAAATAATGTTGTCAAAATAATGTATTGTGTTGTATCTTATTACAGGTCGCCTCCCAGCTCGAAAAAACTTCGGATCCTCATAGTAAATCATTTCACTCGACATCAGAAAGATTAACAACCTCATGCTTTAGGGGGCAACTGTTATAGACATTTTTGGGCACTTCGGCCCCAATCATAAGTGTCCATAAACTGAGGGCTCCTAAGTACCTAAAAGTGTTGCTTCACTGCCTAAAGGAACAAGGTCAGCTGATTACATCATCTCCCGAAAGTTCTCCACTAAAAACTGCTCATAAATGGTCAAAGCTGGGCCATGCTGAAAACCCAGTGCAGAGGGTGCGATGCATATCACCTTCCCAGTGTATAGGGTGCAATGCATACTAAATTTCTCCTCTTTAGGGTGCGATGGTCGGGAATGGACAAATGGTAGGACAAAATGCGAGGTGGAAGATCATGGAATCTTCCAGAAGCTTCCCCTCTGACACTTGCCTCTCTGTTTTCGACCAGGGATGAGTAAGAGATCACCATTCTCCAAGTGGAAGCAGGAACTATCATAAAGAGGACACTAATCAAGATCCCAAAAGATGACTCGCCTCCCTATAATCGTCTATATATGGATCCCTCATCACAGAGATCGAGAGGCTAGAATTTTGTTTCTTATAGAGAAGTGTTGTTGGTTTTCTGGTGTAATTTCATAGTGTTGGGTGATCTAAGCTTTACTTGAGGTGAAGAAGGGCATTCTTGCTAGAGGATGATGCTGGGTCAGAACATATGGTTGTAATCCTCTTGCTACTTTTCATCTTAATAAAGCTGGTCAAGTTTTCCTCCATATTCTTGTATGTTTCATTATATATGCACGTGTATGGTTAACAAACATCTGGTCCTATGTTATTTATGAATATAGATCTTTGTTCTTCAATAGTTGTATGTTGTTGTGATTCCACAGGTGCTCTTTGAAGCTGGCAGACAAAGCAGAAGTGACAAAGCTCTATCAGAAGGGAGATGAAATCAAGCGCAAGACTAAGGTTGGTCTCCTTTGTTCCACTCCTATCTATTTTCATAAACGAAAGAAAAAGTAGACTTTACTTGTTTGTTTCTAGGATACCCACCAATCTTAGTGGGAATAGCAGCATCCGAGTGGACACTATTCCCGGTAACACATACTCCCCCCTTTAAAGAGAACATTTTCATCAATGTCCTTCTCTTATTGGAACTTTAAGTCTGACTCAAAATGTAACAATTTAAATATCGAAAAATGGGACCCTTTCCCTTCAAATTGAAGGATTTTTATGTTCAATATGTAAAATCAATAATGTTTATCAATAATCATAATAATTTAGAACTACAAAAGTAAGCAATTTCTACTTTTCCTTCTCTTAGGTATTATTCAATTTTTTTAGATGAAAGCGAAATATCTATACCAACTTACTGCTACTTACCAATTACTCTTGGAATTCATGGTCACTTTAAGAAAATATTTTAACTATAGGTTGTTTCACAACCTCCATGGAACACACCTTGTAGTGTCTAATAAACAAATTTAATCACGTTAGTCACAAAATTTTCAATCAAATGAAATATTTTTAACTTTCAATCACTTTTGCAATGTCAAGTGATATTTTAATTACAGTGCTTATATACGTACTTAGATAACGCTTAGTTCTCTAATCATCAAAATGATCAATAAATTCATCAAGTGCATATTGTCTTAGCCTCTACTAAATATGTTCACAAGATTGGTAGTACAATAGAGGAACTTACATTTCTAGTAATAAAATTATGTGCACTGGGCTCCATTCTTGTCATGATATACATAAAATTCTTACAAAAATATTTAGAAAATTCATCTTTAATATATCATTTATCTGATTAATTAACTTTTTATATTATGAGAACTGCCTCAGGAAAAAATAACGAGGAACCGAGCAAATTCCTCTCAACCATGAACTGCCTCTACAAGTTCCCCCTGAGCTAAGATTTAGTTGCCACTAGAATCAACAACCTCATTGATTCCTTGGTGGTTTCTTTTATAAGTTTCCTTCCTAGTATATTCTAGCAGTGTCCCTCTTTTGGGTCTACCAACCCTTTTTCCTAGGTCTTTCATTTTATCGTTTCAAAAAAGGTTCTTTCCTTTTTCTTTAAAGGCTTCTTTTTCATCCCATGGCACTTTATTTCACCCAAATTAGTATCTTTCTCCAAATAAGTGATTTAATATTATATTTCTCTCCCATCATATTAAATCCAATTATTTCTAATTATTTTCTCCCAATGATTTTTAGAAGATTTTTAGGGAATACTCATCCTAGACTTAACCACCAACAAATGTTTCCAAACTAGCAAGAAAAACTATACCTCTAGTGCTCTTTCTTGAGTATTTTTCCAACATTTTTATTAATTAAAAATAATTAATTGTTCACATCATCACAAAATTTTAAACATGGCTTCCATAGTCATCCATTCCAAAAATAGTCCATGTCTAAAATAGTCAACATTAATATAGAAAACATCTGACACCTATTACTCCCATATACATATGTACATACAAGTGGCATTCATTTCAAAATTTCACATAATTATCAACATGCAATTTTAAAAAACAATAGCAATCTTACATATTGTAACATTAACCATTATACATTCTCCTATGTAGTCGCAATTCACATTGCAACATTTTACCTTTCACAAGTTCTTATGTTTCCATTAAGCCATTCCTGCTTAATAACATCAATAATATTAGTCACAACAATTTTTTAATAAAGCCATACCTTGTACCAAAATACTATTACACACAAAACAATTTTTAAATGCATTCAAGATGAATTTCAGTTTCACATGCATCTATGCTTTCAACATTTGAGCATGTAGAAATGTATTCTCATGTTACTTTCCATAAAGAACATTTTGTAATAGTACTCTATAACAAAATTTTGTAACATTCTTCTATATTTTTGTTTCTCCTAGAGATAGCCCCTGGCTTAAGGAGAGATCAGTGCCTAGGAAAGCTTGATGATTGTTCACTTACACTCCATTTTAAACACATTAAACAAAAAAAATTGGTTCAAAACCTTCTTCAAGAGGGTAAATGCAAATTTGGCATAAAAAATAAATCATAGAAGGATTAGTGTCCAGCTTTGGTGGCTAACTTACACCAACATGTAGTTCATTGATCATTATATAATGTTGGAGAGAATAATATAAAGGGATGAAGCAAAATACACAAGGCTCATTGTAGAATCCAGTGCATCAAACTTTAGTATGAAATAGATAAATGAGAAACTAAATCAAATGCTATATTACATGGAGTGCATATTAAGGATGTTAGTCTTTGCGAGTCACATGCATATTAAATCAACATTAGACATAGATGAATCCATGATTGCATAAAAACACACCCAAGAGCTATTACCACATGTAATCTAAGAGGAAAATAAAGATAAATGGAATGAACACAGAGGAGAATACATAATACAACCTCATGTGAGCCATAATTACCAATTTTTTTATTAATCATTGAATAGAGCATACATTTTCATTCCACAGTTGCAGAGCTCCCCTTATGAAAAAAAATTCAAAACCTTTCATAATTTACCATAAATTCTTTTTATACGGCCTCAAGACAAGAACCCCTTACAAAATATTGCTTCTTTATCTTCTAGTGATTCATCATAAAAAACATATGCGAGTGTGCTAGTAGGAAAACTATACTAGCTAAATCCTAACTAACTAGAGTTAATTTCTTGAAAATAAAAATATATATATAGAAAACATAAAATAGTAAGGTGCTATTATTGACATAATCAAAAATATCTTCAGTCATGGTAGACCGGTTCAGGAGGAAGAGTTGATGGATAGATGATCTAGAGTAGTGGAGAGTTGATGAACTGGTTACTTCACTGCCTTAATGCTGGACTTAGTTGAGGAGAATAAAAGAACACCTGATAAGAAATATTAAGACATGTGAGCTCTTCATAGTTTGTCTAGGAGCGAAACAAGGTATTCACCAGCCCTAGTAGTTGGAAATATCTCCTTAAATAGTTACCTAGTTTTTCCCTTTAGGGTGGAGGTATCCTCATGGGCTGAATTAACTATACTCTTAGCCTTTGCTAGCATTTAAGTGTATTGTTCCCATTGGATTAGTACTCCTAGGAGGTACGAAAAACTGGGAATCCTACTGAGACCCTCTGCTAAAACTCTGAATTAAAAGCGACTACATCCTTTTGTACTATCTCGAGGCATTCTTCAGGTTTAGTTCTGGCCTCTTCTTTATAGACTAATTTAGAGATATCGATGATTGAAAACACCCGATCCACCACATCTATAGCCCTAAACTCACTGAGTGTATTTTCATTAACATATTCGAGGAATCTCTTAGTAGTCTGAACATTCTTTTCACCCTCCTTCTTGGAAGCTAAGATGAAGAACCCAAAGTCTTTGATTACAATTTTTTGCTCTACCATGAGAGTTATATACTCCCAGTTGTTCTTTATCTCTTTTATCACTTCATCTCATATCAATTGTTTAGCCTGGTGGAGAGACATGTTTCCTTTTAGTCTGCCTTTCACTTCAATGATTTCTTGATTAGCTTCTTGTAAATTTTTGCTGATCAATTCTACATTGGTCTTGGCAGTCTCGAGTTGTTTCTATTTTTCTACAAGGGCTCACTAGGCATTGTCTAAATCCTATTGTGCCTTCTTGAGTTACCCTTCTGAGATTTTTACCTATGTGAGGGTCTTAGTAAGATGTTCTGCAGGGTTCTGAGGATTTTCTAGCATGAGCACAACACAAATATCGGAGTCTATTTTCTGTTGGAGTTCTGCTACCTACTGCTTGAGGGCCGCCACTTCATACCACCTGCAAGGAGTATGTTGAAGCCAAAGCATTTGCCAAATGATTATTTGGCTGGAGTTATTGCTTCTACATCATATATCCTAAATAGATGTCCAACCAAAAGCTTCTAGAACATAATTCCTGAAGAGTCATGGAGTGGAAGAAAGCATAGTGTCACCCACATGAGATTTTTTGGATGTGTGGCTTATGCACATGTCCTAGATGAGTTGAGGAAGAAGTTGGAAAGCTAGGGCAATAAATGTATATTTATTGGATACAATGATGAATCCAAGGCATACAAACTCTATAATCCATTAACCAAGAAGGTCATAATTAGCAGAGTTGTGCAGTTCATAGAAGAAGAAGCGTGGGATGGAAGTTTAGAAAAAACAGTCAATGTCAAATCATGTATACCACATGAGGACAAAGAGGAATTAACAACAGCAAGTAATTCCTCAACTGTGGTTCCCTCTACTCCTATTCAGGCACAACAAAGCAAGAAGAAAGCAACATCATCAACAAATAATAGGATAGTTTTGTGTAGCCAAGCAAGTGTTTCTCCAAGCACACTGCAAAGTGCAACACCAAGTGACATGTCAAACCCATCTTCAGCAAGGCTCACAAGAAGACCAAAATTTAGAAATTTAAATGAAATTTATGAGCAAGATGAAGTTGATAGTAGCACTGCTCTAAATTCCTTATTTGCCTTGTTATGAACAAGATGAAGTTGATAGTAGCACTGCTCTGAATTCCAATCCATTTTGCGGATGTAGTCAAAGAAGAAAAATGGGTTGCAGAAATGGAGGAAGAAATAGAAGCAATAGAAAGGAATGACACATGGGATTTAGTGAGCCTTCCAAAAGGAAAACATGTCATTGGAGTAAATTGGGTCTATAATACCAAACGAAACATTGAGGGAAAGATAAAAAGGCACAAAGCAAGGGTAGTTGTTAAAGGATACAAGAAACAACATGGAAGAGATTACACAAATACATTTGCGCCAATTGCGAAGATGTAGATAGAGGGAGTAGTTGTGGTGATTTTCGCGCATCATAAATGGAGAGTGTATCAAATGCATGTAAAATAAACATTCTTAAGTGGGGTGCTGAAAGAGGAAGTGTATGTTGCGCAACCGCCATGTTATGGGGTTGAATGCCATGAAGACAAAGTGTATCAATTAAGGAAAACTCTTTATGGGTTGAAGCAAGCATCATGCACATGGTATATAAGGATCGATGCCTACTTGTTGGACAATGGTTTCGAAAAATGTGATGGTGAACCCACTCTCTACATTAAGGAGAGCGAAGGTAAGATTCTCATTATCATCTTATATATAGATGATTTGATTTTTACAGGCGGTGATGATTTCCTCATTGTTGATTTCAAACAAGACATGAAGAGTGAATTTGAAATGACTGACTTGGGACTGCTAAGATATTTTTTGGGCATAGAAGTGAAGTAAACAGAAAATGGCATTTTTATCTCTCAAGCAAAGTATGTAGTAGACATTTTGGGGAGGTTTAAAATGTAGAATAGGAAATTCGCACCAACTCCAACTGTCATGGGGTTGAAGTTGAGCAAGGAAGATTGTAGCAGCAATTTCAATCCGACATTATACAAAAGCATGATAGGCAGATTGATGTATTTGACCACCACTAGGCCGGATATAATGTATGTAGTAAGTTTGGTGTCAATGTTCATGGAGACACCCAAGGAGACACGTTCGCAAGAAGTGAAAAGGATTCTAAGGTATGTAAATGGGACAAAACAGTATGGCATTTTGTACACACAACAAGTGATCTTATGCTGGTTGGTTACACTGATAGTGATTGGGCAGGAAGTGTTGATGATATAAAGAGCATGTCAGGATATTTTTTTCATTTGGGTTCTGGAGCCATTTCAATGGCCTCCAAGAAGTAGCCAATAGTGTCATTGTCAACAACAGAAGCTGAATATGTCACAACAATAGTAGTAGCTTGTCAGACAGTTTGGATGAGAAGGATGTTGAGGGATCTTTGTCATGACCAAGAGGGAGGGAAAAATATTTTCTATGACAAAACCTCAACATTTGCAATGTCAAAGAATTTTTTCTTCCACAAAAGGACAAAGCATATTGATGATAAATATCATTTTATTAAAGAGTTTATTAAGAATGATGAAATTGTGTTGTATCACTGTAGGTCACAGGAACAATTTTTTGATATCTTCACAAAGACATTGGCACGTGAATGTTTTGTTTATCTCAGAAACTATTCGAGAATTGTCAATGGTGGCAACTTTGATGAAGGGGGGAGTGTTGGAAATAATAATCCCAACCACTGTAATAAACACCCTAACAACAACCATACTTGTCAGAAGTATTTTTGCAGGTTGCATCTTTGTTTGAAGATGGAAGGACTGAAGCTAGGTGCCAAGCATTCTGAAACGCAACAAGGAATTTAAATAATTTAATGTACTTTGGTAAATAGACATGGGCAAGCATTCATTCAGCTACTATTTCCAAAACTCCACAAACACCTGTGTGATTCTGATCACACTCAACAACAACATCATATTAATTATTTTGCTCAGTCATGTATTAAATGTAAAATTGTATGTTGAGTTAAATATGAATGTAGAAGTCATTTTTGTGTTGGTTATAAAGTAAGAGTAAGTGAGAAAGAGATCGAGAGTCTTTGAGGAGACAATGGTGGAGAAAATTTTGGTGGGCACGTGAAAATAACAGTTACTGTGTTTTACTGTGTGTTATTCTGTGTGAAGTGTAAAACCTTTGTTTTTCTTGGTGAATGAGATGCAGTCTCATGTGAATGTATTTTTCATGATTTAGAATTCAATCCTAAGTTTTTATTTTGTTACTCCAACCTTACTTTGTTTTACTCTCTGTTTTTGTTCTGATTCAAAACTGTTTTTTTTTTATCTTTGTAATAGCTGCGCGAAGCTAGCTCCATGAAATCTAGATCCACAAAATCGAGCTCCATGGTGCATGAAATTGAGCTACGTGAAAATTCACACCCCTCTGCCTCTTCGTGTAAATATTTTTAAGATAAACCTTTCCACTTGGAAGCTCCAAATGCTTGTGACTACAGGTGTTAAAAAGCAAACTAACAAAACCATTATTGCAAAAAGTCCAGTACAAAATATCTCCTCTAAAACTACTTGACAAATGGAGAGCACTACAAAGGGGTAAAATGTTGTTGGATGTGGTAAAAATTTTGTATAAATGGAGAGGGGAAAATTTTGTTGGATGTGCTAAAAATGTTGAAAGAGGAATGCCTTTCAGAAGAACCTACTATGCCCAAAATGTAGGAGCCTAAGACCTTGATCTCTTCTTCATGGTTTTTGAAGCAGCTGACTTCTATTCTGATTGGCATTCTCACTGTCCAACAACTAGGTATTTCCCCTATTTGTAATCTTTCATTCAACAATGAAACCAAGAAGGCATTGGGTGACTTAGAGTGTATTCCTTCTCTGGTGAAAATGTTGTAAGCCAAGCCGAGCACATCTCAGGGGATGGCTACTCAAGCACTTTATGAATTAGTCGTTGTGTAGACCAAACAAAAGGAATTCATCTTGGTTTTGCTCACAAGAATAGATGGGGATGTGGGAGTCATCCAACAAAGACCGAGTTTAAATTTCAAAGCCCCCTTTTCGTGACATTCAAATTTAAATTTCAAAGATCATCTTTCTTTGCCATTCGAATCTTATGGATTCCATCCATCCATAGCATAGATAATATGAGAAGTTAATGAAGGGAGACACACGAAGAGAATGGAAATAATACATGTACAGTGACATAAAAGGTTGACGGGAGACTAGGATGGCAAAGGTGGTCGAAGACCAACGAGAGCAAATTTCAAGGAGGTAAAATCATCGACTCGTTGGATTACTCAAAAAAACACACATCTCCCATATTTATCTATAAAATAGAGATAAATTTTAAATTTATTACGAGGAAAAACTATATTTTGTTAATTATATTATATAAATTAAAGAGGGAAGAAAATACCAAGAAAATTATATATTAAATTTAAATGCATTAGTATATATTAGAGCTTGTAGATGACCATCATTTCCCCCCCTGTCAGATACAAGGTGAGATGATGGATAAAACTCAATTGCAAGACTGTTCAATACTCTGGAACAAGTTCTGACATGTGATTGGAATATGTTCTTGGCTGTTGATGCCCATTGCCAAGAAGTGATCCATCCAAGATGAATCTTTGTTCTTGCAGGACGTTTGTTTCTAAAGCATCTGTGTGAAGAACAGGTGGTTTTATGACAGTGCTTACATGGATGAAGATCAAAAAAGTAATCTTTCAAATGGCCAACTCGGTCACAGTGTTGGCATTTCACAATCTGTTGTTGTTGTTGTTGTTGTTGTTGTGGAAGAGGGGCAGAGTCCGGAACAACTGAAGTTGAACTGTCATGATGAGTAGGTGAACTGTCATGAATGAATCCAGCACTCTGAAACTAAATGGGCTTGGCGTAGTCTGGAATATGAAAGGACAAGTCCTTGTCATATCCAAGACCAGTTCTGTGCTTGTTGTGGACAAGCTGTTCCCAAGGTCTGATGATGGGCTTGGGAAGTGCAGACTGAGTTTCCGCATGTGCATGTACAACTGCTGCTTTATTGGGTACTAAATCTGAATCAACTGTAACATTATTTACTTGCTTTTGATGGGTTGCAGTCTCAATGTTCTGAATAGAAACATGTTCAGAATGACTCTTCTATTTTAGTTCTTCTTGATGTAGCTGAGTTTCAAGCTGCAAAAAATCAATTTTCTCTTGTGCATTTTGTAGACAGACTTGAATGTCTGTGAGAGAAACTTTGCTGAATTTTATTGTTTCATGATTAGTACACAATATGAGAGTTTTGAGGAACACTAATACTTCACTGATTCTAGCCATTTTTTTTTCCATCAATGTTAGATTTACACCTTAAAAACTGATCATAACTACTACTCTGTGCAGAAAATTAATACCCACTCACAATGCACAAAAATATCTTTTATAAATGTGCAGGAAATGAATCAAGGAATCAATGCATATATATCTAGACAGAGACTATAATGAGTTTTAATACCACAACTGCAAAATTGCTTGGATCCTTCAAATAATCCTTCACTTTCAAATCATAAATGATGGCTATCAAAGAATCAAAAATTATAACACCATGTAATGGACAAGACTTGAATGCTCATATGCTTTGACTCGGGTACGAATCAATATTCTCTAATCTTGCCACTTTCAGGCAATGTAGATAAGCAATGAGCGTAAATTCCAACAATGACTTTCAGACCCAGAATGTTGCTCCAACACTTGCTTAGGTCATAAGCATTGGAATGAGTGTCTAGCATGTTTAAACAATATTGATAGACCTCCTTACATGTCCAAATACTTAGCAAACTGTACAGTGCTATTCCTCTGGCTTATATTAGTCAACAGTACAATGTTTCGTGGCCCCCACAATGTCAGAATAAACTCCATTCAGAAGGGTATCACAGCTACGCCCAGCAGAGGTGGTGCATTCCTTGTTGTTGGCTCATGTAAATATATAATATGCTGGACAAATACTTGTGGAAGAACTTCAAAATATTAATTTGATATCAACTTTAGACCCAACAAGCATAAATAATACTAATAACAAGTGTAGCAACCACAAACTTTTTCACTCTTTACTAAAATACATGTTCAGAATTTACACAATGAGGTTCAGAATCACTCATGCCCAAAACTCATCTCATCTACTGATATAAATCACCAAACAAAGACTTCATACGGCCTTTGCGGAGTTTACCCAACATATAAAAAATAATGCCCATGCCCAATTTAAAACATATTATGCTTGGATGCAATACACCATATGGTCTTTGAAAAATGGAGCTTGACACAAGAAGTTGTCAATTCATACAATACATACTAGTTTCTTTCATACCATATCATTCAATGCAGAGATATCATAGAGGCATACGGGCCTCCAAAAGCTCTTGCCATTGCTGACAGCTCTTGCTGTTCCAAAGCTTCCAACAATGATCCTTGAAAGCTTCCAATACTTCTACTTGCTTCTAAATCGAAGGAAGAAGACACCTATGCAAACAGAAACCTCTTAACTCCTTCCCTTGACAATTGCATATAGCCTTCAATGAGTTATCTCTTTCAAATTGCCAATAGTGAATTTAAGCAATAGTCATTCCCCAACCATATCCAAAACAAGACCAAGAAGTCACAACAAACCAGTCCACGGAAGTCTATATCTATGCTTTCTTTAACGAAAGACAGAACCATTGGCTCTTCTGCAGGCATGTTACTAAAATTTCTTCATGGTTTAATATCGTTCTTCATGAAAAAGTTTCAAGCAAAGAAATATGTTGTAGAGACTTTGAAACAATGAAGAAGCCTAAACGAGGCACAAACCCGCCAAAGCCATGGATTAATATACAAATGAAACCGCATGATTAACTTCATGCTTTCATGCTAGATTAATATACAAATGACAACGGCAATCAAACAATGTATCAATATTTAAAACATCGTTTATCGTCACCGCATCGCAACTTTCTTTCTAAGTTCATTTTCCTTTTCTATAAGAGGAAGCAAAATGGCCGAAAACTCTGAAATGCAAAGATGTCTGGAATTGTAGAAGTTTTATCCCACAGAAGCTCAAGTAAGCAAAAAAACGGGAATTCCAACAAACTCATGGACAAGTATAGCCATGGTAAATCACTCAGAGATCAACATAATCAACATAACCAGAACTTGGTTATGTCAAACAGATCTTCACAGCGTCGAATCTCTTCCCACAAATGGCACCAGGGAGAGGCTTGGGCTCATACACCATTCACCATCTGAATTTGGTGCACAACAGCATACCTAAATAACAGGGCCTGAACGGAGGAGTGATTCCACGATAATTTCAACGAATACACCGAGACAAGACACACAGGGGAGATGCGTGCGCAAGTAGCTAACCGTTAGAAAGTGTAATGCTTGTCTTTTCTCTTGAGATTTTTTTTTTTTATATTTTTTATTTTATATTTTTTATATTATATATTTTTTTTCAATCTTCAACCTGAATCTGTCACAACGGAAATCATCATCTCTGCAACTTTGTCAGCATTTTGAACCATGTACATCTGGATTTGGTCCGAATTTGCTTTTGCTCAATTGTAGTAAAACGCAATACCAAGAACGATTTCCATTGCAATAAAGCACAACATGGATTTAATTGTAATAAAAAATAATACAAATTGCAGTCAAACGCATACCAATACACCGAAAACGTTTGTCTACCTTCCACTCTAGATAGAGTCGTTCTTTAGCAGCATTACTTTCGTTCAAGTGATTGAATCCCTCAGATTGCATGACAACTTTCAGTCGGCCAAGACCATGTGTCTTTATTTTATTCCCTCCTGTTGCACGAAGCTTAATACCATGTCAGAACTTGCAAAAGCATGAAGAGCAGACTGTGCTCCAGGACATGCAATGAATTCGATATAGACAAATCCAGCAGCGTTAAAAACACAGACTTCACAGGATGTAGCGTTAAAAACGCAGTTGGGTCAGTCCAAACATTCGAGAGATATTTCAGAGGACAGAGGTGTTGAGGCAAGTAGGACATCGTTCAGGGGACAGTGCTCAGATCAGGACAACGCTTAGGAATAGGAATGCATATGACAGACCAATGTACACTGTCAGGCCAGCGCTCAATTATTTACAGTATGACAGCACAAATGTTTCAAATCAAGTCAGGATGACAGCACAATAGAAGAGCAGGGTGCAGGTTTTATAAATGGTATATGGCAAACAGACAAACATTCATGGACAGACACATTCTAGCTAACAGAGAGCTAGGTAAAAGGAATATGGTAGACAGAGGTCAGGTAACGCAGAACTGACATATATATAGAGACCACAAAACAAGTGGCTCAAATATGAGCACGGCCAGAATTTGCTTGCTCTGATACCATTTTAAACACACATGGGAGAAAGAACAACATGAAAGATGAAACATGCAAGTACAATTTTTATTGACAAATGATATACATTTATAGTACATTGTTTGACCATTGGGTTTCACATCCCAAGGTCTCTTGGACTCCTTTTTTCCATACGGTTTCCACACTAACCCATTAAGGATTAGGTGTCCAACATTAAAGTTATACATCTCAATATTAGATGCATTCACTATGTATTCATTAAACCGTATTGCGTAATTTAAAATATATATATATAGATATATATTTCAAATTTATACAATTTCTGCCATTCATGACAAGATTCCATACTCAAACCTTCATGACAAGATTCTGTCTAGGGACCTTGAGGACTTGTTCGGTTAAAATTTAAAAGTGGTATGAATTTGGGTAAAAAAAATTCAAAAAATCTTGTAGAGGGAGTGTTTGAATCATGTTTTTAATGGTGGAAATGGATTCAGTGCCATCAAAAAATTTTGGGGCACCTAAAATTTTGAAGCTTATGCTAAAATAAGATAATTACACCTGCATGAGTTGTTGGCTAAACATAGAGAGTCAGTTAATTGAGTGATTGAGTGTTTGCATTTTGAGTGAAGTTGACTTAAGTGATAGATGACATTTAGTGTGTGGTTGCATGTTAGGGTATTTTAGGCAAGTCGCTAGTTGGAAAATGACAAATACCCTTCACTGGGTTCATTATAAGAATCAAGTTTTGTGTGATCAATAGAAGAGTCGTAGCTCGTGTGATTTGTGTATGAATTTATGCTTTTTCTCCTGCACCTTTCCAACAAATTGGTATCGAAGATCAGTCAAAAAGAGTCAGGGTTTATCAGGCCTTTGTGTATCTGAAAAAGTAGAGCGTCAATTTGCAAGAGCTGCATGATTTATTGTTCTCTGGGTTATTCAAGAGTCGTGAATTTGTAAGGGGGGATATTGTTGGAATAATGACCAGCAGTTGTTATTGGCTCGCAGTGACACCATATCATGAAATGTCATGTGTACTAGCCGCCACAATTGAGCCGTGAAGAACGTAATAAAAGTCTAGTATTTGTTGAAAGTCAAGCGACAATCAAAATTAGAGAAAAGGTTTGTAGCCCCAACCGGTGCAAACCAAGTTAAGTTCTTAATGTTGGAGGTTTCATTTAAAGTTTATGCATTGGTAAGATAGTCATGATAGTCATGAACCCCATTAGACTATGTAGATACATTTTTATAAACATGTGGTGTTAAACAAATGTCTTTTCTTTTTTAAATCAAAGGAGCATTAGTTTTGTTATAAAAAGGGTTTAATATAAGGAAAATACTTTTTAAGAAGGGGTTCATAAATGATAAAGGAGCTTTATAAAATTTATTTTATGAAGTTTTTGTAAAGAGCTATAAAGGGTCTTGAAGCCTAAAGGATTTGAAAAACTATTTTGGTGTTTTGTTAAGCATGAGAGTTTTTTGGGTGAAGATTGTGCCTTACGAGGTGCATATTGAAAATCATATTTTTTTCGGGGGCAATATGGAAAACAACATCATGCAATTAGCAAGGCAGCTATAAGAAAAGGAATCACAAGAGTTATGGGTCGCAAAGCGCGACTAAAGAAATCTAAGCTAATGAATAAGAAATAAGAAGAAGATATTATTGACGTTTTTAGAAAGGTCTAGGCAGCAGCCAAGGGACTGAGAATTCTAGCAAAAGACGAAAAAAAAATTGGTGCGAGGGGAAGTGACATGCAACAACAGGTTATTTCAGAAGAAAAGAAGTCAATCGTAGATATGAGAGTAGATGTGCAAAACTATGAGAGGAAAACAGAGCTTGGAGAACCCCACTCAAAAATGGATGATGGTTGTCAAGAACATAAAATTGAAACATAATATGCAAGCATGCATATGGATGAAGAAGATGCATCAAATATTGCAGAGAGAGAAGTTGAAGCCTCTATGTGTGAAACAGAGCAAGATCAAATAAATGTTCAAGGACTCCACTGTAATGTGAATGATGTAAATGATTGTGAATCTGACTATGTTAAGACACATAAGGATGATGACTGCAAATTTATGTTTGAATTGGTGAATCCTACCGCAGTTGATGGATTTGGTGAAGTTGAAATTGTCAATGAAATTAACAATGAGAACATGGATGCTCGGATATCCCACCATAGTGTCGATAAACGTTATGTTGATGTTATGTGTGGTTTCATTTTTGAAACAGGGATTGATTGTGGAAATATGATAAGCGCCATGAAGGTTGAAGTTGCCACTGTAGCAATAAGATATGAATCAGTTGGAACTGCTCATGAAATAATATATGATCTAGCAGCCACTGATGATCGAGAACATGATAAATTGATTGAAGAGTTTTTTATGAGAATACCCACTAACAACACAACATAACAGTGGAAGACAACCTCCATGCAATTGAAAAGAAGGAAAATGTAAAGCAGGACGTTGTCACTAAAGAAAGTCATATTAAAGATGTTTTTAACATTGTTTTTGAATATTTAGGTGTTCATAATAGCATGGGAAAAGAAGTTGAAAGCAAGGTTGTTAATAAATTTGATTGAAGAATGGATTCAAAAACCAATAGAAAAAATTCAAGCGAGTCTTAAAGTAGTAGCTGAAATAAAAGAATTGAAAGAAATGGTCAATAATGATCTTGAGTGTGCAGATTACAGGAAAAAAACAACAGTACTTGATGATGAAGTGAAAATAATGATATGGATGTTTCTGAAGACAAAGATGAATGTATTGAAACCATTTTTCAGCAATGGAGTTAAGAATAGATAAGATTTTTCTATCAAGAAATATGGCAGAAAGAAGGCCAAGAATATGAAGCACAAGAAGCAAAGAAAAAAAAATAGTTTGAAGATGCAATGTTGTGGAAGCAGTGCATGGTTGAACAAATATTTTAAAAGGAAGGTGTACTAGACAAGATTAGATTGTGTTTCAACAAAAATTGAAGAAAAGTGAAAGGAAAATTGCAACAACACCAAATAAAGGAATATGAAGCCTACAACAAGAACTTACAGCAAAGAATGAAGTGATTTCAAAGATATAAAATTTGGAAGAAGAGAAAGAAAATGCAGAATTGTGAAAGTCTTGAGTCATTGTAAGCTTCGCTGAGACCAGCAACCATGTTTGAGTGATAATCGAGTCAATTTGAGTTAAGTTGAGTCATGTTTTAGTTTAGTAGTCGTAATTAAGGGGAAGTGTTAAAATAAGATAAGTACTCATGCATGAGGACCTCGCTAAACATAGAAAGTGAGTTAATTGAGTGATTAAGTGGTTGAGTTTTGAGTCAAGTCGAGTTAAGTGATAAACAACTTTTAATGTGTGGTTGCATGTCAAGATATTTTAGGCAAGTTGTTAGTTGGAAAAGGATAAATAACGTTCACAGATTCATTGTAAGATCAAGTTTTGTGTAATCAATAAAAAAATCGCAGCTCGCGTGATTTGTGTGTAAATTTATTCTTTGTTTTCTCCACCTTTCCAACAATTTAACAACTATCACTTAAATTTACAAAATTCCTTCTAATTTTCTCAAAATATAGTGAGATTTGATTCCATACTCAAACTTTTTGACCTGTAGGTTCATATTCGACGGCGAGAAGTTGGGGTTAGATATGCGTCCCAGCTTTTTGACCTGTAGTTGAAATTCAGAGGTTCATATTCGACGACGAGAAGGTGGGGTTAGATATGCGTCCCATTTATCTTATTGTATGAAAAAGATATGTTTACCCATTGATCTTCGTGTACTTCAGAAATTTATTTTAATATCTATTGGGCTTGGGCTAAAATAACATAGAAAAGGAAATATTATAATGAAGTTGCGGGAAAGAAGATTATGAAATTATTTTAAAGTTTACTGATTTAAAAATAACATAGAGGACAGAAACCAAAATATTCCTTTTACCAATTTCATACAACCAATAATTACATGACTGCGAAGTTCCAACCCATAATAATTATATATACTTCACTCCGACTGTTTCAAACTTCAACCCCGCTTCCAGAAAGGCTCATCGGAGCTTTGAGCAAGTCACCTTTGACGCATCATTCATTCGTGTTTCTGTTTTACTGATGGGAGAAGGCAAACCCCATGTAGTTTTGGTTCCATCGTTGGGAAAGAGCCATCTCATTCCATTCATGGAACTAGCCGAGCTGCTCGCCTCGCAACATCTCTCGATATCATACATAACAACTCCGGGAAACGCTAAACAGCTCTAGCCTAGGGTGGATGGCTCGAATATGGAAATCCGGCTGGTATCTCTACCCTTGCCTCCCATTGACGGGGTGCCCCCGTGAACAGACACCATGGACGGCATTCCCTTTCATGTCGCAGGGATACTCATTTCATCGTTGCACAAGTTGACAGGGCCATTCAAGAAATGGCTAGATAAGGAGATAAATAATATTAATAACACCACCGAGGAGGTTCCCGGTTCCTTTTCTCCTCCGGTGTGTATTATCAGTGACATATTGATGGGATGGGTGCACAGCTCTGCCTCCAAATTCGGGATCCCCACCGTGGTATTCCACACTGCGAGAGCGTTTGGTCATTCTGTTTTGCACTCTATGCTTACCTATAAGCCGCAGAAGAATGTGGATGGAAATGATGAATATTTTGATGTTCCTGGGTTGAGCTTCGACGTCAAGCTGCGCAAGTCAGACCTGCCCCTGCTGATGCGAGATCTGGGTTCGGATCCATTTGACGAATTCCTTCGGGTGGAGATCAAACAGAGCATGGAGGGATGGGGTATACTTATTAATACTTTTTACGAGCTCGATTCCTTGGGAATCGATCACATGAGGAACCTGACGGGAAGGCCCATGTGGAGCGTCGGTCCCATTCTCTCTCCTAGTGTTTTCAAAG
This sequence comes from Pinus taeda, assembly GCA_000404065.3. NCBI lineage: Eukaryota > Viridiplantae > Streptophyta > Pinopsida > Pinales > Pinaceae > Pinus > Pinus taeda. The sequence goes on along the minus strand of APFE031696320.1, from coordinate 105,007 downwards.
ACACGGGGATCGATCACAAGAGTATGAACAGCCGAGGTAAGGCTGCGGACATTACCGAGGACGAGTGCTTGAGGTGGCTGGGTTCTCAGAATCCCCAGTCCGTAGTGTTTGTGTGTTTCGGGAGCTACTGTAGTCTGAACGAGAAGCAAATCCATGCGGTGGCTGCGGTGCTAGAGGCGAGCGGGCAGGCTTTCATGTGGGTCATCAGATGTCTTCACACAGAGACCAAACCCACAGGGACTAACGTGGGGCTGCCGGAGGGATTCGAGGAGAGGATCGGAGAGAGGGGGCTGATTATATGTGGTTGGGCGCCTCAGTTACTCATTCTCTGGCATCCTTCCGTGGGCGCATTCCTGAGTCACTGTGGGTGGAACTCTACATTGGAGAGCGTGAGCCTGGGAATCCTTATGATTACATGGCCCATGTTTGCCGAACAGTCATTTAACTCCAAGTTCCTACTAGAAAGCTTAGGGATTGGCATCCAGATATGCTTGGACATAAGCAGCGTGCCCGATGAAGAGGAAGTAAGAAACGCAGTCACCCTTCTTCTGGCAGAGGAAGAAGGAAAAAGGATGAGGAGGAGAGCTCAAGAGCTGAGGAAACTTGCCAAAATAGCAATAGATAAAGGGGGTTCTTCATATACTAACTTGAGATGTTTTGTTGAAGAAATGCAAAAGCTGCAGGTTGCAAAAACTGACGTTAATGTTTAATCACAGTCAGTCACGATGAATTGTAGTTTGTTTAGTTTTATTCTTATTGTCAAGATACCCACAATATGTCACGTGCAAAAATCCCTAAGAGCAACGTTCTGAATCTAAGTTGATATAATCTTCGGAACTATGTCCATGTGAAGATAAGTTAATTACTCTTGCATGAGAGGTTCGTAAAACTAGAGAGTCATTGTTGAGGGTTGAATGATTGAATGTTGCGTTAAGTCGAATAAAGTGATAGATGATTTTTACTGTGTGGGTACATGTGGTTGAACGTCAAGGGGAGTGGCTAGTTGGAAAATGATAAATACCCTTCATCAAGTTCATTGTAAGCATCATATTTTGTGTGATCAATAAAATGGCTGCAACTCATGGATTTGTGTGTGAATTTGTGTTTTATCTCTTCCACCTTTCCAAGAGCCCCACACTATTGATATAATGTTGATTTTAGTTGTACTATGTTTTTCTCTTACAATATTCATGTCATTCTGATAAAAGTTCAAGCTATTAATTCATGTCATTCTATTAAAAATCCAAGCTATTAATTCATGTCATTCTACTAAAAATCCAAGCTATTAATGTCTTTGTACAACTGAAATTGAAAGATTTATGGCAGAATCTATTTGAAAACATTAATTCCAACCACTATGTACATTCAATGTGTTGTCTAGTTTCTTTTCGAGAGTTCACGAAAGGATTTTGAGAGTTCAGTTAGCTTCCTGAGGAATCCATCACCACCAACATTCCAGAACCTTCATCACCATGTATAAAATCATTATTTGGCAATGTGAAATCTAAGCTTGTGTGTTTAATGTTCTATGGTGTGTTCTCTGATATGGGATTTGAGATCAGGTGAGCTGTGGGTAGTGACCGAGGAAGATTGGAGTCTGTGGAAGTGTCATCAGACTTCCATAAGTGCCTGGTGTGTGTGAAGATTGGTGAGGCTATCTTATGCCTGCTGAGTGTCAGATTGGTTCACCGGGGTGAAGAACTAAAGACTACCTTAAAGTGTTTTATTTGTTGCAGTGTTGTGTGTGGAACAGTTGTGAGAGAGTGGGTTGTTTAAGAGCTATGTGGAGTGAGCCCTGCTATTGGCGATGATTAGAAAGCGTCAGTGCTAGAGAGTCGTGGACCGAAGTGCAGTGTGGTGTGACCAAGTTTGTTGTGAAATCCCATTCAAGAGGTTGTTGCTCTACCTGTAGCAATTTTTAGTGCAGTCTATTGATCTTATATGCATCTTGTGTGGAGCCAGACAGAATGTGGAGTGTTCGTTGTGAGTGGCTGCTGAGAGTAAGCAAGCGTGATGCTTTGTTTTCTTTTTTAGTTCTGTAGAACTCTTCTGCTGCTGTTGACCGAGGAAGATTGGAGTCTGTGGAAGTGTCATCAGACTTCCATAAGTGCCTGGTGTGTGTGAAGATTGGTGAGGCTATCTTATGCCTGCTGAGTGTCAGATTGGTTCACCGGGGTGAAGAACTAAAGACTACCTTAAAGTGTTTTATTTGTTGCAGTGTTGTGTGTGGAACAGTTGTGAGAGAGTGGGTTGTTTAAGAGCTATGTGGAGTGAGCCCTGCTATTGGCGATGATTAGAAAGCGTCAGTGCTAGAGAGTCGTGGACCGAAGTGCAGTGTGGTGTGACCAAGTTTGTTGTGAAATCCCATTCAAGAGGTTGTTGCTCTACCTGTAGCAATTTTTAGTGCAGTCTATTGATCTTATATGCATCTTGTGTGGAGCCAGACAGAATGTGGAGTGTTCGTTGTGAGTGGCTGCTGAGAGTAAGCAAGCGTGATGCTTTGTTTTCTTTTTTAGTTCTGTAGAACTCTTCTGCTGCTGTTTTAGATAGATATAGTGGAATCTAGGCCCCAAATCTCGACTCGTGGTTGTTGTTTTCTATTCTTCTTGTGTTGCAAAACAAAAATCTGTTTGTAGTGGGTGAACAACGAATTGACTGAAGCTATTGCATGTGGAAGATATTGTCGAATGTGATTTCCGTGTTCCAGCCACGAAAGGAGGGAAGCGCTACTAAGTCTTGACCGTGGTTGGGTTTCTGTTTGTAAGAGTCATTTTTGTAACACCAAGCTTGTATGTGGCCAGTGTGGTGCAGATCATAATGAAGATTGTACTTGCTCAGGGTTGGTGAAGTATGGAGTAAAAGTTGGTTGTTTTGTGGAGTAAAAGTCGTATGGCTTGATGTAGCCTGGCAGTTGAATTTTCTCAAAACCCAGGATAATGTTCTTTAGATATGGTGAATGTCTTTCTAAATGCTCCTTTTTTAGCAGTGTTACATGAAGAAGAAAAGAAAATAAGAAGGATTGATTCAAATCAAATCAAATAATTTAATACATTTACACAATGGCATTAAAGTTGTGAAAGCACATGCGTGATAATATTTTGGAGAACTTTGAATGGGATATTTTTAAGTGGGTTTATTAAAAAATGTTCATTGATATACGGGGAGATATTTATGTTATTCATTAAAAACTATAATGGATTTGTTTATTGTGAATAGCTCATGGTTTAAAGTGAGAATATGAAAGCACGATTGTTGTTTTGACTATTATCTCTATGTTATAATTATGAGTTTGTTATTATATGGTTTAGCTTTGCACAGTGTGAGTAGTGCAACTATTGGTGATGCTTGGTATTTGATGCTAACTATTTCTTTGGAAACTGTGTTTGGTATGAATTGAAGTGTGTTGAGGAGAAAGAGCTTATTATTTGTTGCAGATTTGGTTTTGTGATAGAGTGATGGTCAACAAAAGAGACTCAACCAATTATGGAAAAGAATTGTAATACTTGGGGAGAAGGAATGAAATGGCAGAAGCTATAGAAGAATTAGAAATGTTTCAAGAATTTATGCCTAATGAAGATATGAATCAACATGAAAGATTTGAAGACATTGATGCAATATTGAAGCGATTAACGCCATTTTTGCCAATTTTCCCAGGTAAAAATTTTAAGCTTTGGACAATTAAAATGGAAGGATTGCTTGGTTCAGTAGATTTATGGAAAATTTTCCAAGAAACTTCTATGAATTTGGATGATAAGTGTAGAAGTGCAATAGTATTACTTAGCATTATATCAGCTCTAGATGAAAAAATTTTATCTAGTATTTTACATGAATTTGGTGAAACGCATAATGCAAAAAATATTTTGGAATGTTCTTGAAACGAAGTACAGAATGGGGGGGGAGTGAGAAAGTTGAATATGATGAAAGTGATGGTGTTAAAAATGGTGATTGTGTTGAAAACATCATAACTGGGATCAAGACTGCAAGTATATCTGTAGTTGACAATAGAGTAGCATGTGATAGTGAGGAAATTCCTTGTGATGCAGAAACATATGAAGTGAAATTTGATGATAATTATGTGTCTCATGAAAATTGGTTCAATCTCATGCTAGAAAAACATCTTATTTATGAGTTGTTGTGTGGTGAGAAGAGTTGCCTACCTCCATACACAAATCAAATGCAAGACAACATGCTTGTAGCAACATAATTTACTAAAGAGGTTGAATACATGAATCAACCAGCTATGTCAACAAAGAAAAATGAAGGAAGCAAAGCTCTCTTCAAAGAGCATGATGACAAGAATCATTATGGTTACTTTTATGAATCTAACATTATTTTTAAGTGTGCAAATATTGACAGCCAAGAAGAAGCAATAAAAGAAGAAATTGCAAGCATTAAGGAAAAGCATAAGTCCCAAGACCCTGTACCAATATTGAATACAAAGAATGTTAATTCGCAATCAAGAAAGGAGAAGCTCCATCACTATTTTATGGCAAGAAAAGTGGCAAGAAAAGTGAAGATGAAGTTGCATCAACAAATGAACAAGCCTGGACCCTTTAGCAAGAAGGCAAAAATTAAAGACGTGTTATCAAATCATGTGCTGTAGAAAATCTGGATGATGTTGTAAGCCTAGATGAGACTTAGACCAGCATGCATGTCAATTAAGAGCATGCTTACAATGTCTTATGTATTGTGCTATAGTGTATTTTGTGTGTTTGTGATATAGTTGGAATTAAGTGGGAGTGTTGGAAAACATTAATTCCAACAACCATGTGCATTCAATGAGTTTTCTAGTTTGTCTAGTTTCTTCTAGAAAGTTCAGGAAACGGTTTTGAGAGTTTAATTAGCTTCCTGAAGAAGCCATCACCACTGACATTCCAAAACCTTCATCACCGTGTATAAAATCATTATTTGGCAATGTGAAATCTAAGCTTGTGTGTTTAGTGTTCTATGTTGTGTTCTCTGACAGAATCAAGGTATTATATATATTTGAGTCCTGTGGTTACTGTTTTAAATTTAGTCATCTTATGGTCCACTAGAGGACTTGCGAGCAATGAAAATGCACAATATCATAGCCTCATCTGTTCCGCCATATACATAACATGTAAAGGATTAGTGGATCTTGGCTAAGCCTTTACAAAAAACCATAAGCAAGGTTTACCTACTCAAGAACATGTGGCAAGAGATAAGAGCCTCAGTAGTCATGTGAACCGCTTATGCAATGCGAGACACCACAAACCTATAGAAGAGTAGGATTCCCTGTTATGAATGAGGAAAATGACATAGCATATAATTTTTTGTTTAAGTGTTAAAACCCTAACTACCGCTCACTTAATGAGCAAACCCATTCTAAACATAGTACGAA